>VCJC01001332.1:14255-30162 GCA_024140195.1 Backusella luteola | reverse complement strand
ATATTACACACCAATGAGGAATAACATGATAGAAAGTAATCGAGTAACGCGTCAATAGGGCAGAGTTTACTACCACAACTATGTCTGGCTCGCCAGACGTAAATTCCATTATTTTAGTATCATTGCCTTGGGTTAATACCAATCTCTTCACCCTCTTTTTTTCTCATCAACCTTTTCTCAATAATTTGAAAATGTTTCTCAACAATTTGAAAATCTTTTCTCATTAATTTGAAAATTGTTCTCATTTTCTTGAAAAAGACAATACATCATATATTTATTTAAAAAAGTAGCTGTACAAATGCTTTAGCGATGCTATTTATATTTGCCAAGAAAAAGAACATGGCCATTTAAATAGTATCCGATCCAGTGAGTTTATTTACTTAATGATAATCTAAGGACCATCGAATTAGTTGTATCTTAAAAATTAAAGCAAAAGTAAAAGATTTTCTATTTGATTAAATAGTTTTTATGCTCAAAATACTACTTATATATGTGTCCAGCTTTAAGAAAAAATAGAAGTAGTTCAAGGCAAAAGTATTTACCAGCAAGAAACCCCTGATCGATCGTTTTTCACAATAATAAAATAAGAGCTGTACTACTGTAGCGTCAAAAGTATATTAGCACTTCATTAGACGAGGCGATACTTCAAAGTTCGATATTTTATAAAACGAGTGAAGGCTTATATTTAGTCATGATTGTATTTTACTTTATTATAGTCATTAGTCCAATCTACTGTCTTTTTTTGGTGCTCTTGGTGTTGCCTTTTTATATGATGTTACCCCTTTATCTCCATAGCCATTTTTCTATATAAGGCAAGACAACAAGACCTTATTTAAAATATGTCATGAGCTTAGCGACATCAGTTTGTGTTCTATGAGTAATATATGGTTATTTGCCTGTATTTGGTGCAGGCTTTTTCTTTCTTTATTATATTTCGTTAGAATAATAAATGCTTTCCTGTGCACTTAGCAAATGAAGCAATGTCATACACAGTTAAAATAGAATTTGTGTCTCATTATAATAGAGTATTGGTAAATCTGAAAAAAGGTTTTTCTCTCGTTATCGAGAGTCATGGCATTTTGTATGTAAAGCAATGTTTTCGTTTTACATTTGACTTTTTTAGACACAGATACTATATATCGAGTATCTAAAGCTTTAAGGAAAAAGAAAAAAACTTCAAAGAGGTCGAAGCGTTGTACAATGTACCACTGGAACATGTTAAGAAGGTGAAAAGATACGAATTGCTGGGTTTGCACCTCCTCTTATGTAACGGTAAAATGGATTAACGGGTGAGTAGCCAAGAAAATTCGTAGTCAGCTTTACAGTCTTATTTTTTTAAAAAAAAGACAATAAAAGGAGATTTTTTCTATTAAGACAATGATACTAATGATATGCTATAGTATCCTATAATTAAATATTTCTGATGATAAAAGAAAAATTGTTTTTTTAACAAAACAAAAAAAAGACTTAAGCGATTAAGGGAAAAACAAAATCGAAGTTCAATAATCTGTAATACATAGAGAGTTCACGAGAATTTGGAAGAACATAATCGAACAAAAAATATCGACGATTTCCTAAAAGGTAAGGCAAAAAGGATTGAAAAAGGGAAACGTGTTTAACCCCTTTGGTAAAAAATAAAACGCTGAAGATCGAGAAAAACACTGCAAAAACTTCGATTGAAATGTTTTGTCATTTATGGTACATATCATACATCTAGTTTTTTATTATTAAATTTCTATTTTTGTCATAGGATAATATTAAAGGAGTAATTTTTTTTGGCTTTGGGTTTTTTTTTCAAGTAAAGAAAAAGGGTAAAAAATACATGGTCATAATAAAGGCGTATATACATATATATAAAAGTGAATGGCAGGTATAAAACTTTTGCTATGCGCGTAAGTGGATGTTGTTGGTATTTTTTATACAATGTACGATAACAGGGTATATCAGTCATAATATTTTACTGGTACTGGTTTGCAACACGATTAATAGCATTGATTGCTGTGCTTCGACAACGCTCCCATTGGTTTTGCATAGCTTGCATCCAAGTGATTACAAGCTCAAGTCGATCAACGAGAGGTACAGTACGTAAGAGACCATAAAGATCATTAGGAGCTGTTGGAAGTACTACGGCTGCCCACCAACACACAGCAGCTGGATCGTTCTTTGATGGAATTGGACCATGTATCGTTTTCATGTTTTCGAACCAAAGTGGTCCCAAAATACCTTGTGTTTGTGTGTGAAGAGTGCTGTTTGGCACATTTGGCGTTTGTCCAAGGTGATGAATAAAATGTAAAATAGTGTCTGCTAATTCCACGGAGTATCCATAAGCATGTTCTTGAATCATAGCAACGTCGCCAGCACTGCTGCAAGGAAACTCGATACCAAACTGTGTTATACTTGCTTCAGGTAAAAGTTCAAAATCAGCAAAAAGAGTGTATTCATTTTCTTCACGATGAGACTCAAGTTTGAAGCGGTCGGTTCCAATAACATCAATCATAATAGCATCTGGGCGGTGCTCAACACCAACGATTTTAAGTATTGTACCAAACTGAGCTACCTGAGGTTTGTTACGATGTACTGACGCTAAACATAACCCGCTATAACGACTGGACGGAATCAATGAACTGCGAAACATGTTTAAGTGAGCCGCGTTAAAAACCGGAAGTTTGAACTTTTGTCCAGGAAGAATTACATTATTCGATATAAAAAGTGGGACGTTTCTCTGTTCATTGTTATTGGCATCCAATAGTGGTGTTTCTGTTGTAGTGAAAGGGAGTGCGCCAGCGAACTGGAAGCTTTTAATAAGTTGTGCAATTAATTTATTTGATGATTGTGCTGATAAATGACTGTATTTTGGAAGAGGGCGATAACATACGTTACAATTGTCAGAATCTACTTTTGTCTGTAAAATGCAAAGTCTACAAAATGTGTGTCCACAATGCGATGTGATGGGGTCGACTGTTGTTAAGTGACAGCCACTGCATCGGAGATACGGAACGACTGCTCTTGATAGAGCGTCTAAATATCCATTTTCATATTCTTCAACCGGTGATAATGGGCGTGGGCAGCTTGCGAGGTATTCTCGCAGAATATTTGCGATTTCAGATATCGTAGCGTCTACGAGAAGTTCGGGACCAAAAAGATGTGACGCTGAAGTGCATTGAGATATAGGGCATACGAATACTGACTTTTTATTTGATGGACTGTTTACTGGAAAGCAGTGTGAGCATATTGTATTTCCGCATGAAAGAGTTATTGGTTCTGATAATATATCGCCGCATACATTGCATGTTAGTGATTGTGTTAAATTTAGTTGATCTGCCATCAATGTGAAATATATATATATAAATGAGAGTAGAGAGCAGTTTTTAAAAAAGAAAAGGAAAGGAAAAAAAAATAAGTGGGGGAAAGTCCGGGCCTTTATATATACTGACATTAGATAAAATAGGGTCATTTCAGTGATCAAAAATTAAGCACTGATGTTCGATCTGTAACTTTTAGGTCTTTGGAATTCTTTTTCCTGATATAGTAATAGTTTTAGATTTTTGGGGGGCCACCGTGGGGGGACTTACGTTCATGCAGATGGGATTGGAAAAGTATATATTCAGGAACTAGTCCTAAAAAGGAGATTGAACAGAAATTTATTATGGGAGAATGTGATAGCTTAAATGTCTCCCTGTCAGATTCTGATCAAGGTTCTCTAATTCAAGTGTGCAGATCTTCAGATTTATCCATGAATCGGAATTATACAGAAGAAGCACGATTCAATACAGATTATTTTACCCCTTGTAAATTATACCTCCCTCTCGTAATTTACTTTACCAAAAGTACTTTCAAACTTTACACGTCAAAATTTACAATTTTATTAGTTTAATAAATCTTACAAGAGGTATTACAAATACATACCTATTTACTTCTATGCTCTATAATTTTCATCATACAGTATTCTTTATCATAAAATTATTGTTGTTATTTCTTCGTCTTTATTTTTGTAGAATAGTACGTGTAAATATATTAAAAGTTGTAAACGTGTATCTTGAACAGATAGCCAATTGATCGAAATATTAAAATGCCCCCTATTTTTGGAATTAGTTCAAATATAAAGTTAAAAAAACGATAAACGTTTCGATTGATTAATGGCTCAAAAAGGGAATGGTAATATTTCGAGATCGAACATTTGTTAGAGGGTTGGAGATACCAAAATATTTGTTTACGCCGTTTAGTGTCGTTTGTTCTGACTCGAATAATTAAACTCCTACCTAAATAATGAATATCATATGCATGAAACTTTTCAATGAAAACGAACACATTATTTTTATTGTTTTATGGAATTAAGGCCATATTCCTAATCAAAACATGCTTTTGAGTCAATTTAATTTCAACTACTATTGCATCCAAATGCATCATACCTCTATGAGTTTAAAAGTTTATATCACGTACTTTATGTATAGTATTTGAACACAAAAGGTTCAACTTGATAGTTCTTTTCAGAGTCACTCAGTCATACAACGTCAAAATTATAGCCAATGACCAAAATGAGTATAGTCCACCAGTATTATAATATGAGTGAGACAGAGAGAGAATGATACAGTTGCTTCAAATTCAAATAAAAAAACAACCTTTAGGCCTATTTTGCAAACTAAAAACATATTCGAGTAGAAGATATTCATGTAATGGCACAGTAACGTATGTTTTATTATTATTATTTATTCCCTTCTTTCATGTATTTTGTGTTCATAATAATAAAAACCCGATTTGCCAGCCACTCATCGTTAGATTTACGTTTGTTTATTCCTTATTCTTGGTCTTCTCTTTTTCCTCTTCTTCTATCAATTCTACCATGGATGCAACTGCATCTGCAACAACGGATTTGGCTCCATTATAGTAAACATTACTTAAATATAACAAGTTGTTGGACTTAATGGGTAGAATTTTATCTTGCTATAATCAAATACAGCCACGGACAAAATAATATATTATTCATAGAGAGAAACTATATGGTTAGATATACTTCTCGTTTCATTTTGTAGTTCTCACACTTCTTTTTTCAAATCGGCGATTCATCTATATTTTTGTTATTCATTTAAAACTTGATGACCTCTGTTTCCAAATAAGACGTTTTTTTCTTTTCTTTTCATTTTTATTGCAGGTTTGCAAATGCATTTGCGATTTTGAGTTATGTTATTCAAGCTTGACATATATCGACTCACTCCAGAGATAAGCTCTAATTTATTGAAGCGATACAACAAAATGGATTTGTTGTATTCTTTTTAATTCAGTGATAACGTCTTTCTCAAATTAACAGGGTTTGAGTATGATAGGATCCATTATAATGAATATTTGTAATTCTTAATCATATTTGGAGTCTACTATGCCTTTAATAGTGGAAACAAACTATGCTTCCGAATGAAACAGCCATATCGCGATGTTTTCTAAATACGTTTGAGAGTGTACTAACAATAGGTCGAGGGTACTTATTCCAAACAATGGACCTTTTTAAATTGGTTCAGCACATCACCCAAGAGGTCCAGCTTGACCAATAAATTTTTGAGTATGCATGTTTGTCTTATTTTTGTTTGTATTTCAACGTAGATTGTTTCTTTCAAAAGTATCAAAACGAGTTTCTCATAATATATATAAAGTACATTGCCTCGAACTCAGGCCAGTATTAGCCAGTTCTTGGATAACAATTCTATCTAATATGTGTGTTGTGATTAATAACACTTCAAATGACAATTTTGAGTTAGAATGTAGGATAGGGAATTATTGTTACAGTACAAAAATGAGATATTTATATGCACTACACTTTTAACCACAAACTATATTAAATGGCTTTTTGGGGGACATAAATGGTCCAGCATGAGCTTGGTATTGCTTTTACCTTTTGCTGATTTCTGTTTATAAAAACATTCCCATTGCTGCCGCAAATAAAAGAACTGGATCATGAAGAATGATTGTTTTCTATTTAAAATAAAAATAAAAAAGTTCAGCATAATCATCTGTGTATAATGTCAAATGTATCTTACAGCATATTGAAATAGCTGACGCCGCTTCGATTGGAAGTAAAGAAGTAGGTGTGTTGTTGATCACATTAAGTGAGAGAAGGAGAAAAAAAAGGAAAAAGAAGTTCCCCCTTAAACTCATTTATGCTCAAAAATAATGAGTCACGTAATATTTCTTCTGATGCAAATGAATGGAACAACGAAACCACGCTGCATTCTTCTTCTTGCTTACATCATGTTCTGTTTGCCTACCATTTTTGTCTTATAATAACACATTACACTTACTTTATTATATAGAGTTGTGCCCACTTTCTATCGATCAGCGATACATAATTACATTAGTATAAGTCTTAAATATGAGATTGACAGCATTCCAACGTATTATTATTATAACGAAAACAAGTATAGTGATAAGGTATCTAAAGATAACTCATACTGGAATATATTTTATCCGAAATCATGATCTTGGATTTCTCACTTTCTGGAGGAAATAGAGGATGTTTGAAGCGTATGTAATGAACCTGGACCTAGTAAAAGCACATATTTCACTCTAATTTAACTAGTAATGAAAAGAGTAGTAAATGTGAAGATGTATCCTACTTTGATATAGCAGTTTTTCCGGAGAATATACCTTAAAATATAGAAAAATAAAATAGAAAATACGTGGCTCAGTTTGAAGTCCTCCACTGGACTAAAGTGGAATACTGTTTATTTCAAGAAAATGAGAAAAAATTACAAATTGATGAGAAAAAGGGGAAAAATAAATGAGAAAATATTTCAAATAAATGAGAAAAACCAGGGAAATAATTGAGAAAAGAGAAATATATCGTGTATAAAGAGTATATTTCAGACAGTGAGCAAATAAAGAGGAAGGTAGCCATGTAGCAAGGTCCATAAAGTCATATTACACACCAATGAGGAATAGCATGATAAAAAGTAATCGAGTAACGTATCAATAGGACAGAGTTTACTACCACGACTATGTCTGGCGAACCAGACATACTATATTCCATTATTTTAGTATCATGCCTTGGGCATACCAATCTCTTCCACCCTTTTTTTTTCTCATCAACCTTTTCTCAATAATTTGAAAATGTTTCTCAACAATTTGAAATTTGTTCTCATTTTCTTGAAAAAGACAGTATGACGTTTTTCAATTGTTTTTTCTGCGTTTTCTTATTACCTGCTTTATGGATTTATGACTTCACTGCTCTTATATCATAATATAACGTGTAATCATTGCTTTCAGTTATCAAAAAAGTGGCTAGTGAAAAGATGATATTGTTTGTATTTCTGGAAATAATACAACACTATGCAGCTTAAGAGGCAACGACGATAAATAGCATATAGAAAATGTTGCCATTTTACACCATAAGGTACAGAACAATATATTACCTCATTTAATATTAGTAGGACTATATTTGATAAAAATAGAATCATAAGCAGCCAAAGTGTGACAATCCGTGTGGCTTTTGATATAAAAAAAATGTGACCATTGGAAGTTCACCCAATCTAATGACATTTATTTTTTACCAATAATTCTATTAGGTGTGATATCATTTGTTTATTCATTTTAAAATTAACGGAGTCTATAGTAGTTTAATTTGAGGTTTCACGAAGTAACAAAAGTATAATAATAGAAGCATAGAGTTTTAAAAAAAAAAGCGAAAAAAACAAAAAGATCCAGAAATCAATACTTTAAGGTATAGCACAAATTTTTTAATGTTTTATGTATAAAGTAACAGGGCGTAAAAAATAAAGCACTTAGAGTACAAATGGGGAATTTAAAATAAAAAAAGGGAAAAAATATATGCAGTTTATGAGCGTTGTCTTATCACTAGTGATAAAAACTGTTCGTAGTTAATCTGAATCCAACCATCATTATCTGTGTCGAACTGTCTGAAGGAATCAGTGAGAGTTTTTATAGTAACACATGCCTGAACAAAATTATCAAACGTGATGTTCCCCTTGCCTAAAAATATAACCCACCACATATAAGTATTTCGATCAACACATTAAATGTAATATTTCTCACCATATTTATCAAACTTCTGAACCAAAACATGAATAAACTGATCAGACAAGTTGTATCCAAAAGTCTTTAAAGCATTACTCATCTCTCTGTGGTCGATATTTCCCGAATTATCCTCATCAAAAGTTTGGAAACAGCGTTTCCAATCCTCAATATACTTCCATAATCCAGCAAATTCACTAAAGTCAATAGTACCACTATTGTCTATTTTTTTTTTAATTTTGATATATAAATAAACAAATTCCATTTATCCGTTCAAGTCACTTTTTCCCAAAATTGATTACCTTTATCAAACATATTGACCATTGTTCTAACAGTTTCGATATTAAATGGACTCCAGTCACCATTGACTAAAGCGCGTTGGAGTTCATCTACAGAAAGCTGACCAGAATGATCTGTATCGACTGCTGTGAACCAGCTCCAAAGTTGTGGATCAGCCCCGGGAGGACATCCTTGAGGGGGTGGGGGTCGTCCTAATTATTTTTAAGACCGAGGGGAAAAAGTTTAAAAGGTCAGTGCATCTATATATCCTACTACAAATAGACATGCCCATTTATTTGTTTAATATAAACATACCATAGTTTTGCTGAGGTGGATAGCCACCCTGTGGCTGTCCTGGTCTGTTGTTATAACCACCATAGCCGCCAGGGTGCTGCTGTTGAGGAGAATAGGCTTGCTGTTGTTGTTGATAACCATTCCCTTGGTATCCACCAGGCTGTTGTCCATAGCCACCATAGCCACCGTATTGATTAGGGTTATATGCCATTATGTTGTTATTATTTATGTTTTTTAAAAAAAATGAAGAGAAAAAGATTGATAAAAGAAAGAAAAAGACAAAAAGAAGAAGAAAAAAACAATTAAAAGGAAGAAAGATTGACTTTTATTTGCCAAGAAAACAGCAAAAAAATGACTGCTTGACTTTGGGATAGAAAACGACCCAATCAAATAAGATCTGCTGCGGACATTTGCCAACATTTACGTCTGGCGCCACAGACTCAGCGATTTACTTCACATGAACAACTTTTAAATTTAGAAATCTTAGTGACTTTACTTTATTATGATTAGGTTAAAAATTCACTCATTTTGAGTTATATATTTTATGAGAGCACAGTTGATTTCAAGAACTAAGAGTGATGGTAATAAAAAAAAAAGGTTGTGATCAAACGAATTAGTTTTTTTTTTCCCTCATCTATGTATGTATGTATATATATGTATATATATATATATATCACTTACCGACTCCAAATTCATGTGAGAGCAGGCTTCACCACAATTTTTAACCATAAAGTGATAAGATTCTTTAAAACGGCAAAGTGTCACACATGCCAAAATAAAATTGTCAAAATCAATAACGTCACTTCCATTACGGTTATACTTTTGAATCAATTCTTGCATAAACGTTGCGTTTAACTTGAAGCCAAGTACTTCCATTGCGTGATGCATTTCTTTATAATTAATGGTGCCAGAATTATCCTCATCGAGGAAAGTAAAGCAGCGACCCCAATTGCCGAGAAAAGCTGCAAGTTCAGGAAATTCCTTGATGTTGATTTGTTTATCGCTGTCTAAATTTAAACAAGTAATTTCAAATGCATTGAAATTAGTACGCCCAGTTATTTATTACTACCGTTTTTTCGTATTATTTTTCTTTTCTGTATTTATATAAAAACATATAATTACCATCATCAAAAGTTTGGATCAGCATTCTTATGGTTTCGTCACTAAAGTCTTCATAGCTTGATACATCTCTGTTTTTTAAACAAGCTTTCAACTCATCAAATGAAATTTTGCCATCATTATTCCTATCAATGTCATTGAAGTAACGCTTGAATTCGTCACTAGCGCGAAGGTATCTGAGCTTATGGGGAGATTGGAGCAGAGGAGGATTTGGTCTTGAAGGTAATCTTTTTGGAATACCATCAGAATCTGAAGAGTTAGTTTTTTTTTCGTTTGAGTCATCGACTTTAAGTTCTTCCATGCATTTGGTGAAATCTCCCATGTGGGGTTCAACATTGTTTCCAGTATTTTGGGGCATGTTGTCAAGAATTGGATATTGCGGTATATCCAATCTATTCAGCAAATCTTCATAGCTTTCAGTCAAGTTTGTATCTATCGGTAGCTCTGGATTGAGTTGGCCAATCGGATCAGGTACGCCTGTTGGTAGAATGGGATTTACTAATAGGCTTGTATTGTATTGTTGCATCAAAAGATCGTCTATGCTTGAGTCATAAGGTTGAAGAGGACTAAAGGTATCAGTGTATACAAAAGAGTTATCAGGCAAGGTGAAGGCTTGCTGGTAATCTTGAACGTCTTTTACCGGCGTATTAGGATTAACTCGAGACGGGGTTACCATTTTGTTTTTCTTTTTATCATGAATGTATTGCCTAAATTTGAACACATGCTGTTCCAAAGGTACAGGGTCTCTCTTCATTGTAATAGTTAATGTATGGATATATTAAATAATAAAAGATAATAATAATGCGAAAAGAAAATGGACAAAAAAAAACACCATTTATATTGCTCAAAAAATTATAAAATTTAAAAACGCGAACCACATGATTACCAAAATCTTAATTGCTTTTTTGTATGATAGGTGGCTCGGGAAAAAAAGTTGTACGAAAACAAAAAAAAAGCTCTTCATTCACAATATTCTAATCCATTTTTGCTTAGAGGATTCACAAAAGCTCTTTTGTATTCCTAAAGAAAACATAACTTTATCTGAAAAAATAACGACGTGAAAAGGAAAGGAGTAAGCGAAAGAGAAGACACCATTTGGATAAACAATATTTTTATTAAACAATAGTATTGCGCGACAGATTTTTTTTCTTCAAAGGCAAAATTATTTTCCTACGAGCTACAGCTGGTGTACAAATATTCTGTATGACACTCCAGCCAAAATGAACCTTTTGGCTTGGTTTCTGTTACACTCTGATGATTTTATTGTCAGTTGAGCGATTAAGCATTGTATTCACATATCATCCCAACTTTACCAATCAGAATAGAGATACTACTCTGGCTGAGCCAACTTTTTTTATTAACCCGCGTCATTTGTTTGTCGTACGCCTGGTAAAAAAAAAAATCGAGCAACACAATTCTGATTCACATCCAAGGTCTAGAGCTGCTCCATTGGGTCAGTCACAAATAGGCATACCCACATGTACTCATATATAATAACTTTATAGTCTGTTATAGTACCTGATTAAATTTATTTCATTAAATTGAAACTTTGTAAATACTTAGGCATCATACATATATAGACCTATAACAATTCACTCGCTATTGTTCTTTTTTATATCATCCCATTGCATGATGATGCCTTTGTCTCTCTCATACTTCCTCTCATCCGACACCGTATAAAACTCTAATAAATTAGTATTAAAAAACATGATGATGTCTTTTTTTTGTAGCATCATATCAATACATTGGTAATGCTAATATTGCTTTCAACCTTCGACGAAAGTCTAGATGCTGCACTGAATTACATGAAGTCAAGATTAAGTTAAAGCTTATCAGCAAGACTTTTTTTTTTAGTATAGCAATAAACTCTTATTTCAACTCTTTAACACATAACACATAACACATAACACAATGGTTTACTGAATCAGTTGTGAAGAAATTCAAAATCAAAGGTCTATAGCTGAAAACCAATTTTATTTTATTTTTTATTTGGTTTTGTTATTTACTATTTCAATACCTTTATATGTGTGAATTCAATATAACTATATATATATATAAACTAGCTTTCGGATTTTTTAGAAGGGAAGCACCTTTTCTGTAGTAAATGAGCGTCATGATTGTAAAATAAGAGTTTAGACTTAGTAGTCCTGTTTTGAGTATTTCTTAGATCAATTTACCAGCAATCTGCAACTTTAAAAAAATGTATTTTATAGTAAAAACTGTCGTGCACAGAATATCTTTGTTGGTTAACCATTCTCATCAGCCACACATAACAGCAGGAACAATACAGAGGGTCAGTATGTCTTAAAATAGGTTTACCGCAGTGATACACAAGTTATTCTTGTCAGTTTGTTTCAATGTTTTAAGATACCAACTTGAACTCTTAAATAGTCAATGAGCTTTGACTCTGCATATAACTTGATTTATTACTTTTTTTTGAAGAAAAAGAAAAATCAATATAGATAAGTTGACTATTTATTGTTTAATCTTCGTTGCTATTTCATCCAACATTGGCAAATATTTGTTAGGAAAAGTGTCTCACGTTGAATGCTTAGATGCGGAACTTTTGAACAAGGTATTTTATCTTAACAAGATAGATAACAAAGAGTTACATGTAAATTATATAGATATATACAGTGTATATATATAAAATATTGACATCGATATTTATTTTTTCCTTTAAATATATAAATTTTCTATTTATAGTTGATGATAATTATGCAGTAATAATAAAAGATATATGTGAATATACATACTTATGACGAATATAAATTAAACAAAATAGAATGAACAAAACATTAAAATACAAAATATTATGTATATACAGTTAAGATAAAAAAAAAAAGGCAGAGACACTTAATCCCAGTTAATATCATCACTCAGTTTCTCTGAATGAATCCAGTTGTTGCTTTGACCATCAAACATATTTGCCCTATCTACCCGTGTGACTTGTATCGACGTATAGTCAGAATTCTGCTGGGACGAAAAAGAAACGTTGGTAGCCCAAAGGGCATCGGGTGTACTCGCACGCGTCTGTTTCAATTGCTCCATAGGCGATGACGCCCACGAGCTGACCGGAAGGACCATGCCATTGCTTTGACTTGTGCTCTCGCTGCTTTGGTTGCTCTGTTGGCTACTGAAACTGCCAGCGGTGCGTGGTGCTACATTATCAGAATACATGATAATATTCTGTTCCGATTGTGTTCCTTGGTTATTGGCAACCAAGAACGAAGTGGGGTCGATAGAGGTGCCTACATTTGCAGTGTCAGACATGACGCCCAAATCGATAGAGTTGACGTAGGAAGATTCTAAATTGACCATGGGTGGTGTTTGAGAATGGAGTGTTTGTAATTCAGATTCAATAAAAAGGTTTGACCATGAACGCTGAGCGGATGGCCAGTTTTTATGCTGCATTGCTTGCTGCTTTGAAGGCTGGGGTAATTGCAGCTTTGTCCCATTGCTTACAGTGTTGTTTTCTGCCATTGACGGTAGTGGTGAGAAAACATCGGTTGGGCGACCATCACGTAACGTTTGCTGCTCGGTTGCGTGATAAAAAACTGAGTTTCCAAGCATCCACATACTATACGTAAAAGGGTCCGTGGACTCTGGAGGCAGTCCATCCAAAAGGTTTACATTTCCATTTCGAGAATGCTCCTCGTCTATTCCATTTTGTTTTTGCATCACAGCTCCTTCGTTGGTGGTAGATGATCGAAGACGTCTTGTCGTTGGTGTTGGTGTTGTCATCTGTTGTTGAAGCTGCAGCTGCTGTAACTGTTGCTGTTGCTGCTGTTGCTGTTGGAATTGCTGGAATTGCTGTTGCTGCTGGCGCTGCTGTAATAATAGCTGCTGTTGTTGCTGAATAGTGCTTACCATTTGTCTTTTTTTGGCTGGAGCATAACCATCGTTTGGTTGAACAGCGTCATTGGACCTTTTTTGACAAGAGGTATTGTTGTATTTAGAAAGTGGGAAACCTGATGAAAGTGGTGTTTTCGAACTTTTCCGAGATAGCTTTTCAAGATGCTCAATATCAATATGAGAAAGCGCCCGGCTTGTTGACATTGGTACGGCAACCATTTGATCGAGAGCTCGCATGGTGAAATGGGAATCCACTTCCTCTGAAGTATGTGCTGGTGTCATTTCATTTATCAAGATGCTGTCAGGTGATGGGACACGCTGATGGAGCCAAGAAGACTCGCTTAACTTGGTGTAAATCACTTCACCTGCGTCGGAATAAGGTATAGAGACACGTAGTTTTTGTAGGTCTTTATAAACGCACAAAAGAGATTGTTTTTGCTGGTCTGGCATTGCATCTGAAATTGATTTTTTTTCTCGGACTGTCAAAATAAAACTGGCCACCAGACAGAGTGGATAGATGGTGGTGTTTGGAAGAAACTTGTGGTCTGGTGAGCTCCCGAGGTCAAGGATTTTCGTGACAGTCGTGAGAATATCTTGCGCAGCCTCTATGCAATATTTAATAACAGCAATCTCCTCTTTTGGTAGTGTTATTTCATCTTGCAAATCAGAGGAGTGGCTCGAACTTGACATGGTGGAATCAAGTGATACAGCGTCGGGTGTATCCGATCCTTCAAAGGCGCCGAAAAAAGGTAATTGGCTACTAAACAATTGGATCGCAAGTATGGAGTGATAAAGTGTAACAATCTGTACTCGGATAGGATCTGAATCTAGCTCTTTTGTATGATCAGCTAATGATTTTAAAGATTCCTACCATAACAACAATTAAGATAACCCCATTACCTCTTTTATATTTTTTTTTCTATTGCTATTATACATACATACATGTATATATAAATATGATGCTTTTAATTACCTTGATCATTTTAGTATTTGTACTATCAGTTGATTTTTTTTTCAGGACGCTCTTTAAAAACAAAGTGTGGGCATCTGTCACATGAAGCGCCCATGTCTGCTTCCCTGAACTCGATGGTATCTCGAATTCTGTAAAATAAGGACGTTGAAGAGAAAATGCAAGCCAGACATGCCACGCGTCTATTGTTTTAATGAGTATAATGCATCTTTCGCGTTCCTGCAGTGTATCGTCGTCTGGTGACCATAGTGAGTCGATGTATCCTTTACGCTGAGCAACATCTAAGCCAATACGGATTGTCATCCAGGCCTGATCTTCTCCAATGGCAATACACTGAAAATGAGCGATTAATATAGAGGCCTGTAATAAAAGCGACCAGTACTGATTTTCTTTTTTGGGAAAAACTTGAGGTGTAGTAGGAAAACACGTCTCTAGGAAGCGCTTACGTGCTTCATTATAGAATTGATAGGAATAGACGTAGAGCTCCCTCAGGATGTTCTCGCCAAGGAGGGGAAATGTTTGGTAGGCAGATTGAAACACCAGCGCCAAAATGCCATATATAACGGTTAAAATGTAATGTAATGAGTCGGGGACGTTCTTTTGCTGTCGTGATTGCTGCATGTGAGAGAATATGGATATAGGGTCCAAAATGGATAATATTTGTGGTATATCTATAAATTGGTTGTAGAGAATATTGTGATTTGAAAAAAGCTGGATGGCGGACTTTGCTAATTGGCTCTGATCGCTTTCAGGAATATCCCGCATAAAATAATCTTTGCTATTCTGTGAAGGTTGAAAAGTACAACAATGCTGAAACAATGAGATAAATTCTTGCCATATCGACTGTGGTTGCGCCGATGCATTAAAAAAGTCGCATAACAATGGCAACGCACCATAACGCCGTGTTTTTGGCGACTGATGTGTCTTTAGCGTTTCATAAACATCGTTTCCAAACATCCATTTACGCCCGATCATTGGATGATGATGGTGATGAGGTTCAGTTTTTACTTTCTTTTCTTTTTTTATAGCGTTGTTATTCCGTGGTCTTGTTGATTTATTGTCGTAGTTACATTCTGTACTATTTGTTTTACATCTTTGACATGGATGCACTTTTTATATTTCAAAAAAAAAAGTTTTTAAGACTGTTGTTAATTTAAAAAAAAAAAATTATATAAAAAAAAAGAACACTCACTGCCGTCACAACGCATTTTCTTCCCTCGACAAGCTTCACACGCCTTGGACACTTTATTACGTTTTGGTGGAAAGTCATTTGATGAACATGAATGCCACTTGAGATTGCCTGCCATGAAAGAAAGACTAAAATTATTTCTTATATTAAAAAAGAAAAGAAATTATAGTAAGATTTTATCTATA
>VCJC01001332.1:1021-11512 GCA_024140195.1 Backusella luteola | reverse complement strand
TTTTTTTTTTTTTTTTTTTTTTTTTTTTTTGAAAGTTCTTTTTCTTTTTAATAAAACATGTCAACAAAAAGAGAAGATGTCATTAAAGGAGAATTAGCTAATTATAAGCCTACAGAAGACGAGAAACTCGTTATAAAGTCTGCACTTTTTAACTTTATTAGTCTTTGTAAGCGATGTCAAGTTGATAATAGTAAAGTGCTTACTTTTTTTCTTTCATAAAAGCAACTATTGGCGCCGCTTCGCTTGGTGTCTCTGCAAATCTCTTTGGTAATAGAATATACAGTATAATCAAGCAAAGAGACTTACACATTTAATAGCAAAATCAAGAAAAGGAGGTGCACGCACTGCCATTCCAACCATTTGTAAAGTATTCTTGTTTATGAACATACAATAGCACAAGAAGAGTAACCCAAATCCATGTCCAACATATATAAATAGTAGGAACCTTTACAGGATTAGCATTTGGCGGTGGCATGGGCATGGATAAAGGCATGCATAAACTAAGGGAGTCGTTACCTGCCGACTCGCGTTTATTGGCCATTATTCGCGAAAACGACAGATTAAAAGCAGAGGAAAATACAGAAATCATAAGTCGAGCATTAGATGGAAAGCAATAAAAGATATTATTATTTTGTTTTAGTAAGAGATTGTAAATTAGGATTGGATGGAACAGAGTATATTTGGGCGACCGAGCTGGAAGGGGAGGTGACGAGAGAAGGAGGTATTAGGTTAATAGCGGATTTGGGTCTATGGAGAACAGGCGCCTCGACGGGTATGTCGTTGGATATATTCACTAAGTTGGTATAATTCGAATCCAAGGGGAAGCTGTGTCCTAGAACAGACGTGATCCATCCACAGGCAATTTGGAATACTTTGGATGATCCTTCTACTTTGGATAGTTTAATCGCCGCCACCCGCTGCTGGTTGAATCCACCACTTTGGTGTGGCTTATTGTCCTTGTGTGAAAGTGAGAGTATTTCTAGTGTAAATATGGCTACCCCACCTTTTCGTTCTTGGGTTTCGGCATCGTCCATCAGCAATGGATGCTGCTGCTGTTGTTGCTGTTGTGGTAGCACTGGGTGATGATGCATGGATTGTGAAGAGTGGGGTCGAATCATCATTCCTTCTCGTCCTATCGAGAAGGGAGGTTGACGCACTACTCGATTATCATGCACCACTGCAGTGGACGAATGATGAGGAAACATACTTGAAAGCACATTACTTGTCATGCGTTTGAATTTACTCAGTTTACTCGATGATTGAACAACATGCGAAGATCGATTCATATCAGACTGTCCGCTGCTTCCACCGCGACTAAGAGATGCCTGACTTCCATTCTGCGAGCCCAGTGAGGGCGTTGAAGATGCCGCAATCTTGCTGTCTCTTCTCTTTAGTTTGTAAAATGCCTTTTTCTCTTCCGTATAATCATTGAGTGCCATGACACACGTTAGATGATCGCTCTTATCTCGATGGTATGTGATACCCATGATATCACATATACCGCGAATGATGAGCATCATGACAAACTCGTCTTGGTGTATATAATGGGCAGGTGTTGTAAGTGAAAATGACGATTCTGCAGAGCCTGTTAATTGCATAAATAGCTGTGGTGTCATTTCAAATGTATAATAATGTATTTGGTCTTTGGCGACTCTCTGGTACAGCAGAGACAGACTGATATTGGATGTGGTTTTGCGCAAAGGAGGATGTGAAGAGGATAGTTCGGGCTGTTTCAACTTGCGTAGTAAATGGCGTATGGGCGATTTGGTGCCGTTTTGTGCATGTGTCAGCTGTATTTGACATGATATTTCATTGATTTTTTGGAACAGATAGCGACGCTGCTTTTCGCTGTTGATATATAAATCTTCAGGTTTTGACGAGTGAGGTACAGCGCTGGTGAAGTAAATGGAGGGGTTGTGAGGATGACAGACAACCGTACGCTTGATACATTTAATGATTCTTTTCTCTTGCTGCTCGTCCTGTTTGGGTGCCGAGAATAAATCGGGTAATTTTCCATTATCATTCAACCAAGGGTCGTCTTTGAGTGCCATACTTAATCGGGTTCGTTTTGCTTTATCGATCGACATGCATTTCATAATGGTGTTTTTCAATTCGGGTGAAATATGATTGGGAATGGTAAAGTTGCCTGCTGTTACATCTTTTCTAAGGTCCCCTACAGCTAATTTCATGTATAATGAATGAATGAATGATAAATGAATGATAAATAAATGAAACAAAAATAAAAATAGAACAAGAACAAGAATGAAAATACGTACTGCCAGCTCTTGAAAAAGGTTCCTCGCCCACAGTCATTCGAAATAAGGAGACACCAAGACACCAACAATCAATTTCAGGACCTGTGTATCGCTGACCATTGATGATTTCTGGACTATAGTAAAGCATTGATCCTGTGTGTGTGTGTGTGTGTGTGTATGTGTATGTGTATGTGAGTGTGTGAGTAAAATGGAACCAATTGTTTTTTCCTTGTTGCACGTACCACAAATCGTTTTTAATCTTCTCCTACCAAACCTATTTCCCAGCCCAAAATCAGCGACTTTTACTTTTAAGTCTTTAGTTAAAAGTATGTTTGGTGTCTAAATTAATACATAATAAATTACAGGTTTTTTTAACAACACATACACAGATAATAATGAAAAAAAAAAGAGCAAAAAAAGAAAAGAAGAAAAAGGAGTTGCAAAAAATAAAAAGCAAAAGTAATTAATTAATATACCTTCAAATCCCTATGTACCACTCTATTATCATGACAGTAATCCATTGCCATGACGATTTGACGAAATATATCTCTCGCCTTGCCTTCAGTTAATTTCCCCTTGTTCTTTTGTAGATATTCATCCAGATTAAGACCCTCTACATACTCCATAACCAGATAGAGCGTGTCCGTTGTCTCGTATGTCTCAATTAAGCGAACAATATTTGGATGCTCCAATAATTCCATCAGGTTGATTTCACGCACTAATCTCGACATGACTCGATAATCATGGGCTCTTTTATCAATGAACTAACGAAGCATATAAATATTATTTTATAGTAAATAGATATGCATGTAATGTACCTTGATGGCTACATGTTTATGTGTTAAACAATGTACAGAAAGCATCACTCTACTGAACTTGCCCTGGCCGATTTGACGAATAAACCCATAGTCGCCAATGCCATTGAGATAGGTATCGGGGCTAGGTGGATATTCCTTTGCTGGAGGCTTGCTCGATGATCGCTTTACGGGCTGTTGTGTATCATTCTCGACGGGGGTCATGACCGTTGGTCTATTCAAGCTGGCTCCATCACGAGAATGTCGACGCCATTTTCGAAACTGATCAGCTACAGCATGGAATGCCATGGTATAGACTGTGATAAATTATGTATTAGAGTGCTGGTATTAATAGTAACGATGGTTATTATTACAAGTAAAGGAAAAATGAAATTGATATATGTATATAAATAAATGAGAAAGAGAAAGAGAGAAAAAGAAAAGCTTGGAGTAACAATAATCAAATGGAAAAAAAGTTTTAACAAATTATCCAAATCTGGACATGAACACGACTCTCCTCCATTTAAGTTGATGTGGACGGAGTTACTTCATATAGTCGGACACACAAAAATCATTTATAGAGAAAAAGTTTATTTACAGTCCATGAAATAATCCATTTCTGGCAAGTGTTGTTTCCAAATGAAAAGGCACCTTGTCATCTTGGTTCTTCTTTTCCACCTTTTTTGTAGGCATGCCGCCCTGGGATTTAAGATATTCTGTCAATCGCTTGTGTCCGGCAGATTTCGACATGTCGTAGGGTGTGGGCACTTTCTTGCTCGTGTAGGCATTGACTTCGCAGCCGTAGCGCTCTACCAATAATGAAACTACCTCAAATCGTCCATGTCGGGTGGCCCAGTGTAATGGGAGCTCGCTACGATGGTCTGCTTGCAAGAGTGGAACCTGGCATACTTCTACTATATATGAAACCAAGTCGACATGACCTGAAGCACATGCATAATGTAATATGGTTGCACCTTCATATAGAATGAATCAATTAAAAAATGATCATGATATAAAATAGAATCCATTTACCTTGACTGTCTGTTTCAAGATTTAATTGACCCTGTGCCATGTTGACAATATATTCAGCCACCGCGGGATGACCATTGGCAGCTGCCGCATGTAATACTGTCTGTTTTTTTGATCCGCCACCCTTTGATGTCAACAAGTTGCCACCAGCTTGAACGAGCTTTTGCAAGCCTGGTAACCAGCCAATGCTTGCTGCCAAATAGCAGGGTGTCATCTATGTTATTGTTATTTTTTGCCATATTTTTTTTTAATTTTCTGCTGTGCTCACCTTATCTTCATCAGCCTGGCTTAGCGTGTTTGCATTTGGATTAGCCCCCTGTTGTAGGAGTATATCGAGGCATGAAGGAGCTCGGGAAAGAATGACTGCATGAATCATCCCATAACCATACTTGACACTGGTCTCTGATGGACACTGCCTTGCCGTGTTGGGCGACCCTCCTCTGCGGATAAAATTACTAATGATCTTTTCTACAGTCACGTCACTCCCATTACCCTTTGAAATGGTGTCCCAGAATGCATCAGAGCCGCCAAATGCAAGAGGCTCTGTTTTTCTCTGCATGACGCTATGTGGATGCTTTGTATGTCGTTTCTCTTCATACCTGTGTGAGTAAACACTGGTGGCCTCGGTGCTAGCAGATGAATTCAAGCTAAACACACTGGCAGCTGCATTCGAGTTTGTTCTAGGTCGGCTGTCAACGGTAAGCCTGGGCGAGGAGGGTGGTAGCGAGGAAAGATCACTGCCATTGTTGAGTCGATCATACTTTTTTTTAAAAAACTGCATTTCGCGTACGGCTTTTTCATATCGACGTTGGCTTTCCATGACGATTTGCTTGAGCTGTTGGTTTTCATCTTCCAACAGATCGGATCGTTGCTGGAGCATATTTACGAGTCGTTGCTGATCATGTAATAGCTTTTGTAGTTCTATACTCATCAAGTCATAAAGCGTGGGGTCGTCGACTTGTTGTAATAATAGACCAAATCGGTCTTGCGGGCTTGGTGTTTCTTTCATTGTGTTTTTGTTTGCTGATATATTAAATTAAAATGACATAAATATATTTTATGAAACAAAAGTGAGGATGAAAAAGTGAATGTGATGAAAAGAGAGCGAGAGAAAGAGGTTAAAAAGGCAAAGAAGAAGAAGAAGAGTGGAAAAAAAGAAGAAGAAAAACCGAGAATAATAATATTAAAAAAAAAAAAAGAATTGGGGAAAAGGAAAAAAAGAAATAGGGGAATTGAAGGTTGTGCAATATCATTAGATTTTCCCAAGGGGAACCAAGTCGATATGAACTTGACACCAATTTTAAATTCAGGGACAGCAAATGCGAAAAATAGGGGAACCTTAAAACAATACAAAAACAGGCTTCTTCTTATTGTGTGTTTTGATATGATTTCTTTTGGATACTTTTAATACCATCGAAATTGAAGCTATTGAATCATTGTAATATTTAAGATTAAGACAAATGATAATTATGGAAATATTTTAATTTCTGATAAAGAAATCAAAAAACGTGTTGCGACCAACACATTTCAAATACCTGGGTTTGAATACCATTTTTAATTTATTACTGTTTACTCACTCACTTACTCTCTATGAATAGAAATAAGCTTTTTTTATTAATAACATGTTGTGATTAATACGTATTTAACATATTTACTGTTCATACAGGAAAGGGTGAGACAATTCATTAATAAATAAGAGCAAATAATAATAGTGCTACTAAAAAAACTAACCAAATAAGCTCATGCTTTATATTTTAATATGTTTTGCATATATCCATGTTTATCATGCAATCTACAAACTTAATAATTACAAAATAATTGTAATCTATGAAAATCAGATGCATGGCTTGTCAGATGAAATAACTCGACGGTTATTACATTTTAATATTTTAATATTAAAAATAAACAGGTTCAACACTTTTTACAATTACATACAAACACCTCTCTTTCTCTCTCGCTCTTTTTTTTTTGTTTAGACTATATTTTATTAGTATTTAACAACAATGATAAACAACATGGCTAAACGTCACATTCAGCATTACATCTTTATACTTTCATCTTTATAGTCTTTATGGTAAAAAAAAAAATACTTGGTTCAAAGGTGCTTTGCAGAAAAAAGAGACATGAAATGGTCTAACTAAATTTAGTAATTGTCTCACAATGAAAGCGCGGATCCATTGATATATTTGAATAAAAATATGTGTACACTCTAAAGAGAAAAAAAGGTCTTTTTAAGCGTTGAACCGACTAAAGTTAGGCTATTGTACTTCAAGGGCTTTTTTTCGGGCGTTTTTTGTGTTTTTCTTTTTTTTTTCTACCATTATTTGGGATCTTTTTAACTCTTTTCGTATGTTTTTTTTTTCTCAAAGGAACTTATTCAGCGCCATGTTTAATACTACTGCGCTTAGTACACACACAAATCTATTCATTCGTAGTACTTTTTTATTGACTATAAAAATACAATGCTTCGAATACTCAACTTTTATAGGAGCAAAAAGTGCATGAATTTTACCTTTTTTTTCTTTTATTACTAATAAGCACAGAAAGAATTTGCGAGAAAAAAAAACTCTTTCTTTCACTATTATTTCTTTAGAATGGCTGAACAAGATCCTTCCACTTTTAAAGAGATCAACGAACCGAGAATTGTAACACGTTACTCACGGCCAATTCAATTCTTAAAAGAAGCAAACAAGACCAATGAGATTCCTAAAACCAACAACAAAATCTCGAATGGCGATGACATTGCATCATTGTATAAACAAATCATTTCTTCGAATGACAACAATGCAAATGTCGTCAAAACGGATCATCAGCCAGAAATCAATCAAAATCAATCAAAATCAACCATTTGGTGTGAAGGTTGTGAATGCACCGTGCCGCATCATGACTACCAGCGTCATATTCGAAGTACTCCACACGTTGTGAGCTCCAAAGATTTTGCCGCGCCACCCAACGTCCTTATTCTCAACAGCAAAAACATTGGTTATAAAATGCTGGAAACACAAGGCTGGAAATACCAAGAGGGACTGGGACCCACCGGAGAGGGAAGGCGCCATCCCATATCCACAGTGCTAAAGCAAGATAGATTGTGTATTGGCCATGCTGAAACGGGAAAGAAGGCAGTGACACACAAGTATAAGGATATTGAAAAGAGGGCTATCCAGAAACAGAGAATGGAACAACTGCGTCAGAAACCATCAGGGAAACAGCTGGCAAGAAGTGCTAAAAGGGAAACTCAAGAAAGGAAAAAACTGCTGGCTTATTTGAATCAATAAATCGTCTCACGAAACAAAAATATACCCTTCCCTCCTTTCTTCTCCTCCTTTCTTCCCCTCCTTTTCCTTTATGTGTTTTCCTTTTTTTAAGGTGTGTGTGTGTGTGTGTGATAATCCCGGTTTTTTCCAATCAGACACACTCTAAAAAAGCTTATCTCTTTTATAAACAACAATAAAGTGATTAAAGACGATTATCGGACAGATTTGATTGGTTAAAAAGATCATTTCATTAAAATGATTGGATAATAGAAAGAAAAGCATATCTTGGTTAAACACACAAGTCTGAGATGAACTTTTATATATAAAGCGGATAAGGTTTATTCCTCTAAAAGAGTACAGGTTTTTTTTTTATGTTGGTGACTTGTTCAAGATGATATCATCGTGAGGAGGAGTCAATTTTCTTGAATAAATATCCTCAGAAGAATGCAGGGACTCTAAATCACTTTTTGACTGCTGCTGCTGCTTTCGCGCTAATTTGGCATAATCTAACAAATCAAGTTATAAAGGATAAATAAAGAATTCTTTTCCAAATATATTATTTTTTAAAATCAACACTTTACGGAGTCCGCAGGCGTTACAAAGTGTACGTGCTCCATCTGGTCCGCGTCTCCATTCTGGCGTTTCTGATATATTACAAGAGTGACAACGTCCTTGGAAGGTGGCTCTCTTCTAAATGTCATTTCGTTTTAGTTTATAAATAATAGCAACAAGATTTTTTTTTCTTTACCCCTCTTTTACGCTGTCTTGTGTTTGAAGAACGCCATGTGTCAGACTGAGTGTCCGATAGAGCATCGTTCTAATAAAAAAAAGAAAGCAATGTGTTATACAAAAGCACACCACCATGTTTACATGTCTATTACTCTGTAAGGCTCGTCTATTAATCTATCATTGCTATATTGTCTGCTTTTTGTTGCGAGTTGGTGCTTTCTCAACCGAAGTAAAGCATTTAAAACTTCGTTTGCTCTACCAATCATATCATCCAACCAAGGCTGACCATCTTGAAATGAACTTGTGTTGGAATGTAAAATTTCGCCTCTGTGCTGAAGCATATTTTTACAAAGAGTATCGCATTGCTGAACGACCTACAAAAAAACCATTGTTTTAATGTTTCATCTTTTTGGAAAAAAGAGATATTTCTTTAAAAGGCTAAATACCTCCTCGACATCTTGTTCAGAACGGTAAACAAAAGTTTTTGGATAAGAATGCTCATTTGGTGATTGTGGTAATCTATTTGGTATAGTGTATGGTTGATGCATAATGGGTGATGTGTTTGAATAGCGAGGTGATGGTATACGATGTTGTTCCTGTTGCTGATAGGTAGTATCCCGGGCAAGTTCTGCTTTACAGCTGTAGGGTGGTGATCTCCACTGCTCGGGTTGAGGGGTAGGGAGTGACGTGGTAGGGTGATAAGGCTCCGTAGGTGGTGCCCAGGTACGTGTGGGTAATAGCCCATCCATGGCTGAGATGGGTGGTAACTTTAATCGATCTACTTTACCATTGTATTCTCGATGGTTACTAAAGGGACAAAAAAAGGGAGTAAAAAAGAGAGAGAAAGGCTTTAGTGTGTGTGTGTGTGAGTGCGGACTACTACTTTATGGATACACAAGTGCAAAATCAAATTTTGAAGCCGATTGACAAGGAACCAATGTTAATGCATCGCTGACGAATAAGCGTAGCAAAGAGGTTCCCAAAATGTATGCGATAGTGTCGGTTTTCAAAATTTGTTTCTTACTAAAATAATATTATACCTGTGAGTAGTATGCGATTCTGTAGGTCTACAAATGAAATAAATAAACTGTTACTATCACTGTTGCTGTAGACAATATTATATTTTCTTAAAAAAAGATTTCTTTCTTTACATAAAGGACATGATGGGTTGTTGGATCTTATTTATGTTGGAAATGGCGGAATGAGTTTTATTTTTTTTTCTTCTTCTTTATCGAAATATACAACAATGGATGTGACGATAAATTTAATAGCAGCAAGTAAATAAAAAGAAAGAAAGGTGATTCAGTATAAAAATGGATGTATAAGAAAAGAAGAAGCAAAAAAAATAAAGACAGACAAGAGATGGAGAGAGTGAGATAAAGAGAAAGAAGGAAAAGAAGGAGAAAAAAAAAGAAAGTTAATGAATCCATGAATTCAATATTTTTTATTAACCTTTTTAATGTATATCCGACCTGTCCGGTGGTTAAATCTCGATCTCGCAAGTCAAGTGTGACAGAAAGCTTTATCTTATTTAATGCTTGAAACATTCAAGCAGAAATGCTCAAGTCGACAAGTGTGTAATATATATCTGTGTCACCTGGTCCATTCTTTAATATTTGAGATTACCCACGTTTGTGATTCGGCCAACAATGACAATTCAGGTCTTTTTTGTAAAAGCTTGTGTCACCTTCCTTTGGCAATCTTATCATAAGCCACGTGGAAATTACTTTTTTTTATTTCTCTTTCCACTCTCTCACAAGGAATGCTATTCAAATAAGTTCATCGTCTGATTTGTTCAACCATTGATTGGTTCCTTTGTACACAATAGAGTGTGTGGGTGTGTGTGTGTGTGGGTCATGTCAACCCAACTTGAGTATACACAGGTACCACACCACTTCAATTCTTTTGCACAACATTTGAACCCAATCTTCATTTTGTGTATATCAGAGTAGGCGATACATAGATCCATGTGAGATGCTTTATCAGCTCATCTTTGACCTTTTTGCATCACTTTCCTATTCCTTTTTTTTTTTAAAAAAAAACAATATCATCATTATGCTTGTCATATAGACACCCATTCATCCCAAGTGACTTAACCTTACCTGGGATTGTTTGTTGCATAAATCACACATATTTAAAATGTAATGACTCCCATTTTTTTTAGCAAATCGATCTAAGCTTTTAAAAGTAGGCAGGGTAGCACTTTGATCTTGGAATAAGTTGAAGTGCTCCTTAATATGGAATAGAAAAGTAACATTTGCTCGCCTGACCTGATTACTTTGTAAGGGAATCTGCCCCCCTTTCCTTTTATATATGGTTATTCTTATCAAATGTACAAAAAGCTTAGATACGGTGATACATAACATAATACATATACTTCTTTTTGTATAAAAATGACTTTTAGCCCTACCGTCTTCCAGCACACGACTC
>VCJC01001318.1:10758-24273 GCA_024140195.1 Backusella luteola | reverse complement strand
GGGGGGGGGGTTTTCTGGGTTCGTTCATGCGAACTAGGACTAAAGCTGATTAGGTTCGGTCAACCGAACAATTCCATGTTGACTATAAGCTTATTGGATATTAGGTATCGTGCACATCCATACTTACAATTGACACATGGGGGTCTAATAGTATACCAATGGTATTACCGATGGCCCATTGGTACCACAATGTTATACTCGAATAACTTTATAGCTATATATAGCATTTACATGCAGAAGACTTGTTTGAAACGATCTTCTGGAATTTAAAACAGCAGTAGTAGAATGTTGTAAATGACAAAAAAAAATATTCTATTTTATTCTGTTTACTCCAGTGTTACGAATCCAGTAATGACATTATGGCTATATGAATTGACCAAGCCTTTTTGTAAACTGGTATATTTGTTCCCCTCTTTGTCTGGACCTTTAAAGTCGATTCTAAGAGTTCCTTTATCTTGGGCCTCTAAAAACTCTCCTTGCCAACTTTTGGATCTACTTTTTCTCCTTTGGAAAGTTTAGAAAAAGCATGCCTACCTGACGACGATTTTATTGATTTTGAGTGCTCACACATATACACATTCATACACAATTGTAGTCGCTTCCATTGTTCCATGCATATATTCTCTACAGAGGTAATAAGCCTCACTGTTCTTTAACTTCCATTCACAAATACCCGGTGGCATGTCTGAAAAAAACATTGTTGAATAGTAAGATTTATGGTACTAATTACATTCGAACCCGTAGCTTTTCCATGTTGTCGCTGTCTAACAGATAATTCTACATCAACATAATTACGACACTACCAGCGAATCCATCATTTTAAATATATACATTTTTACATTCTTATTGAACTTTATTCAATTTTATAGCTCATAATCAAGATAAATCTCACTCTTTTTACCTTATGCAAGATATATAGTTTGTGACAGATAGTACCACATTTTATATCACACCATGAAATAGACAGATTCAGCTGCTCATGTTCCATTTATGTGGTCCCCTCTAGCATGCCTCGAATAGAACATCCATTATAATCTATTTCACAGAATAGAAAATGGCGCGATGTTGTTTCATTGCCTCTATTTTTATTATTGTTGGATGATATCACCGAAGAAGGATTCAACATTCAGCAGGATCAAAAAGAATTTTTTTTAACTGCGTTTTAAACACTGAACTAATTTTCTTAAATTAATTGCGATCACTCCGGAAAACTTTACTTTTAAAGTAGATCTTCCTTGACTACAGATTGGTTTTTAAGAAATAAACTTTTTAAAGTTTCCTGTTCTGTGCTCAAAGAATGAATATAGAAACTCTATTTAATAAAATTTGACACATCAGATTTTCTTTTTTCTTTTTAATAAAAAAAAAATAAAGTCGTTCGAGTTAAAAAGATCTATGTTCTAATCTGTGCTAAAACTATACGCTTTTCAAATGGTAAATCAATGTGATTGGCCAAATCTTAGTATTAAACCTCCCCCCATTTCACAAAAAAACTTTTGAAACGCAAGATGACAGCACAGTGAATCACGTAAGAATAAATGTAACATGGCGACTTTTAATAGAATATCGCGCTTTTATCTTTAAAGTGTTACCAATCTAAATCTAGGTTCATCTAGACTTGGCAAAAGAAAATAAGAATCCGAAACGCACCCTATAATGATTTTAGGGTATGTGAAGTATTGAAAAAAGATGAAAAGGGGGTATTGCGTGAATAACTGAAAACTGTCATCGAAAATTCTTATTTGAAACTCATGATCGCTCGTAAATGAAAAATAATAAAAAAACAATAGTGTCCATTAATTAAAATGAGAATTAAAGAAATCCAATCTGAATATTCTATACATCTCTATTCCCACACTTACGCCTACGTACATGCATTTCCTAAATCCGAAAAAAGGAAACTAAGAAGAATCAGTATCCTTTTTTTTTTTTTCAATGTACATTTTTGTACCACCATTGCGATTTTGTAAACTTTCTGTTTGATCTTACAGTGTTTCCATATCAACTTGTCGCAATTTAAAAATTATTTGTCGCATTTTTTTTCACTTGTCGCTTTTGCCAAACTTTGTGTATATTTTGTATTATAAAAATAGCGAATACAACAAGTTGTTGATACGTATCTCTCTCTTTTAGCCCTACCATAAAGGAAAAGACGTCACGATCATCATCATTATCTTGGATCAGAAAATAGGTTCTTTTTGGCGAGATCATAATTTGTAGGATTTTACTTTTAATAATAACAATGGTAGTGAAAGCAGATAAAATGTACGTCTTGCCCTTTTTTTGTCGCGTCTTTTAAAAGTTGTCACTTTGACATCGTCTATTTCTTACTAAAGTAGCCTCTGCACCATGATTTTCCAGAACTTCTTCTTTCTGACACTGACACTGGCTCTGTAATGTCTATTGATGCACCCCCACAGCCAATAATGAAACCAACGTTCCTCTCAAGACGTTGATTCTAGGATGTGTACCAGATGCTTTCGTTTCTGTTTCAGGGGAAAGGAAAATATTACTCCCGCGCACAGGTCAAGGAGAAATCGATAATCCCGATCAAGTTTAATGTGAAAGTCACCCATATTTATTCGAGACTTTAGTAAAAGAATGGCCAGAAAAGCTTGGCAAGTTCAATTGATAAATACAATGGGAGGGCGCTTTTCACGTTCTTATTAGTGGTTTTTTAGTCTTGATGAAAGGTCACCAGCAAACTATTGGACCATTTTTAAGAATGAAAAGAAAAGAGGGCATGCCAGTCCCGTCTGGAAGACCGAGTCTCAGTTTCATTATCACGTCCGACTTTCCTTTTACGGATCCAACTGAATAAATTGGTCGACTTGATCTCGTTTAAGTCGAGCTGATAACATGGACTTGCGTATTTTATGAGCTTGAGAGTATATGGCACCAAGCTTAGTGGCAAAACCCACCAATCACGTGCCCTTATCTGACTTGCTGTGTATTTATTTTTTTATTTTTTTATTTTTTTAACTCTTATCATTGATCAAAGCTTTTTATTGAATTCAAAACAATTTGTCTAGTCGAAATGGAGGACTCGAGAGCAGTACTCCGCTCCCTTTCAAAATCCAAGCAAACTTTTATTCACCAGGATGGACACGGTGAAAGCAAGGCGCTTGACCTGAAAGAAAAGGAACGCCAAAAGCAATTACCACCACCACCACTACCACAGGATTACAGAAGAGTGGGCCGTAAGATTTACAATAGCAGAAAAGCAGTCAAGCAAGATCCCAGAAATGCAAGTGGAATGAAAGCGACAAAGGGCCAAGATGCAGAGGAGCGAATCCCGTATCCTTACGCTATTAAAGACGGAAAGGCAGACAAGAAGGACAAAACAGAGGAGGAGCTAAAGCACCAGCGCTTGGAGATGGAAAAGGATATCAAGAAGCACGAGGAATCTTACTACTATTCTGAATATTATTACAGTAAGCTGATAGCACATCTATGATTATTAGTATTATTATATATAATAACCCATCATTAGATGAGGAACATGAATTTAGGTAATGCTGAGAGAGAGGATCATGATAAGCATTGGATATTCATTATAGATGTATGTTAGGCATGTCGTCTTACCCAAGCAAATCTTGAAATGGATTCCTCATAACGGCTTGCTCTCAGACGAGGAGTGGCGAGCCTTGGGGATCAAGCAATCCAAGGGCTGGGAGCATTACATGGTATACGGTAAATACAAATAAACAAGCGACGCGTGCTTATTATTGAGTCATCATGACCTAACATATACAACATAGCGCCTGAGCCGCACGTTCTATTGTTTAAGAGAGAACTCAATTATATCCAAAAGGTACGTCATCACGTACAAGTCGTGTGTAATATACATTGACATCGTTGCCCTGTTGATAGTATGGAAATGAAGACAAGAAGGCAGTCAAGGAGTCAATGGACGCCACCCAACAGGGAGCTTGATGTGTGTATACAACCACTTAATATGTATATAAAGAAAATAATAACTTTGCACGTGAAAAATAACCAAAATTGTAAAATTTATCACTCCACCATTTCATTTCCACTTCTCTTTCTCCCCTTTCCCTTTATTATTATATTGCTATCATTAAAAAACGTTATATATGTCTAGTTCAGCTTCAACGTTTTGGATTGTGTCCATTCCTGTTGCGATCTATGCAGTGTACATTCAAACACCAGTCGATCATTTAAAGTCACTCCATCCCTCACTCGTTCCTATTGTTTATGCGTACAGCTATGCAAAAACCGCCTTTGTGCTGCTGTTCCAGCTGCTGTTTTTCCCCGTTTGGCCCTTTGTTTGGTCAATCAAGCTGCTCTGGTCGACTTTTGTTTCGGAGCCTCTTCGTCTCTTGCACAAATCCTTGGTTGCAATCTACCCGGCGTTTCTGTTCTTTGCCGTTGCTATTGCATGCGGGTTTTTCATTGGTGGATTGGGTAGAATCATTATGGAAATATCAAGTGCAATGCTTATTGTTCGGTTTGATGGTGACGACAAAAAGAAACGGCAGCAACAACAAGATGATGATGATGATGATGAATACGTTGAAGAATACGACAAAGAGCGTGAAAGAGAAGAGTTACTGTCGTTGGTAGACGAGTGGCGCAAGAAGCAGTATAAATCAAGATCGTCTTCCATTTCATCGAACGCATCGGCCTTCTTTTCTCGATCGACTGGGTTGTTGTCACATGGATCAGGATTGTCCATGTTGGCATCTGATAATGAATTAAACAGGCAATCATAATATACTATTGTACTCCAACCTTAGATCACCTCAAATCAATCATTCATTCGTCACATTATCACCGCTAGTTATTTACCTATTCCTTTGTACTATTATTATTATCATTTACTCGTATGAATAAACTAATTGTGCTTCACATTTCCTGATGCCAAAAACGATTTTAGTGCCTGTCACAGCAAATCAGCTCGATTTAGTAATATTTTTATTTTTAGTATTTACAAATGGTATAATAACATGTTATATGTTTAAAAAGTGGTGTACCAGCCCAACCAAGCTCGACAATAACAACACACGAAACACCCTCCACAAATAATCCGCAAATGTAATTAGCAGCTCATTATTCAGCCCCACATGCGAGGAGGAAGACGTCCCCTTTCGATCCTCTTCTTTTAGCGCATCGTTATTGAGTGGCGGTGTCGACCCATCATTGCTGTGATGGCTGAACTGTCTACGCAATTCCTGTTCATGTCCCTTTTCTGCAATCTCTTCAATGACATCCTGGCAATGCAGCTGATCCGAGATCACTTCAAGTACAAGCGGTGCGCCGCTCTTTGCAATCAAGGCCTCAATGATTTCCTGCATGACGCCTTTGCGCTCCTCTTCCAACGTGGCCTCTTCTAGTGCCGCCTGGGCCAGATCGATAAACTTGTCTTTTTCTAGCTTACTGACATGATCTTTGGAGTGACGGCGCCGACGACGTGCTTGTGCTTTTTGTATTTCGTATGCCCGGTGCTTTTTGGAGGTTGTCATGGTGAGTAGAGAAAGAGAAAGAGAAGGGGAAAGTATTGCTTTTGATATGCACAGGAAACAGGTTTGTATAGTTCGAGTCGGAATGAGATTATCCGGTCCGAACTCAGTTGAAAGAAATATACAACGCATTGCACATGGTGTATACAAGTGTTAATATAAACCAATGAAAGCATGTATCTTATGTGATTCTTGTATTTATGCCAGCATTGATCATGACTTTTATACAAGAAAACCTTTCAAAACAAGGATGGTATTCCACATCTCTTGTCAGTATTTCAATATCAGCCGGTGAATCATGTCGATCATCATCATCATCATTCAATAGAGACATTTTGCGATACTCTGTTTATTTTCGCTATACTTTAATACGACGATTCACGTTTTTATACGTCGAAAATTGGGATGTTCTATTGTTTGAATGAATTCAAAAAGCCTAGTTCATACATGCAACCATCTATTTAAAGCTATATATTTGATGGTTGTGCATTGGATTATCATTTTTGATAAAACAAAACCATATTTATTATTCTTTTCAGTGTGATTAGCACTAGTATTTTAATGTCAATGTTACCAAGAGAACACTGGGAATACTAAAAGAACTATTACTGAATATAAATATATGATTATATAATGATGAATACACCACTTTCAATAACAAAATGTACCAGCTTGCTAGCACCATTTTACAAGCAGTTACATACAGGCTTTCTTTCAAAAGAAAAGGCAAGTTTTAGCTGTCGTCTTTTTTGAAAAGCAGCCGCGGTTTACATTTGAAAAGGGATGTACCCCCACAATATAAACTGCGATATGAGACAAGGTCAATCTCTTGAAACTACCTCAGTTCCTGATACTATAAAAGGGACGAGTCTTGAAATCTCTCTCATGGTCCCCTCTACACAAATGCTGGATAAGACGGAACAAGCTGAATACCACGAGATTGATGGATACACCAAGTTCCTACATTCACCTGAAGAAAAGGCGTTTCTAAAACGCTTAAATTTACGTGTGTTACCCATTGTTTTCCTTATCATTTTCATTCAAGTAAGAGACCCCCTTTTTGTCACGCTCCCACAACTTATACTTACTCTATAGTTTTGTGATAAATCGGCTTTGAGTGTGGCAGCAGTGCTTGGAATGAAAGATGATGTTCATATGACAGGAAACCAATATAATTAGCTTGGCTCCATATTTTATTTGGGTGAACTTGTTTGCCAGGTAAAAAAAGAAATATACATCCACTGATAAAAATGCTGATTGTATATTAGGCTCCCAACAATTATTTGATTCAGCGGTTACCGGTGGGCCGTTACCTTGGCGGTATGCTTATACTCTGGGGCACCACAATGGGATGCACAGGTGCGTGCAATACATATGGACAGTTACTTGGTGTACGTTTCCTGCTAGGTCTCTTTGAGGGTGTGACATACCCTTGTCTTTATATTATCTTGAATACCTTGTATCGTCGCTCCGAGCAGCCCAATGTCTGGGGGTTTATGGGTGTGAGCACAGGGTGTGGAACCATCCTTGGGGTTGCCATCGCCTATGGGCTCGCCCACATGGAAGGTCTTGGTGGCCTACGTGCCTGGAGATGGTATGATCTACAAGAAAAGTAAAAACCAAAAACTTATCTTAAAATAGGGTCTATATTGTTTTTGGCATTGCCACATGTCTTATAGGGTTCATTACCTTCTTTTTCTTGGTCGATGATACCAAGCATCGATTATTAAATGTCCAGGGTATCGAGTTTGAGATCATTGAAGAGCGGGCTCGTGACAACTCGGCTGTGCGTGTGCGTCAGGTCAAGAGATATCAGATCATCGAAGCACTTTGTGAGCCTCGATTATACCTGTTGGGTCTTACTTTTGCGTTGAATTGTCTTCAGAATGGTGGGCTCATCACTTTTAGTACTTTGCTTGTTAATAATTTGGGCTTTAGTGTAAGTCTGATCAAGCAAACCTATTCTTTTTTGTCTAATTTTTTCTTTCTTCTTCGTCTTGTAGGAAACATCTTCTATTATTTTACAAATACCTAGTGGCATTGCGGCAGCTGTTGCTGCCATTGGTGGTATCATGCTTGCCAAGCATCTCCACCGTGTTGTTTTTACGGGCATGTTTATGGCATTTGTATCGCTTTTGGGCTGTCTTTTATTGATCGTTCTCCCTGGAGAAGCCAAGCTTGCTGGTTACTATCTTAGCTGAACAATGACCGGTTTCAATGCGCTTCTGACTACCCTTTTATTAAACAACGTGGCGGGCTACTCCAAAAAGGTGTTTTATAATGGGGTGGTTATTACTACTTCAACTATTGGTAATTTCTGTGGTCCGTTGATGATGACTGCCAACCAGGCTCCCGAATACTATGGAGGTCTTTCGAGTTATCTTGTTGCAAATGCCCTCATCATCGTTTGTCTTGGTGCACTTTATATTATCATGGGTCGTGAAAATAAGAGACGTGCTGATGATCCTCCTGTCACGAAATCTGATCCTCATATGGATCTTACTGATAAAGAAGATCTCAACATTAAGTATATTTTGTGATTGTATTACCTCTTTCCCATCATCTTTTCAAATTCTACATCCACCCAGTGTATATGAATGATATGACCAAATCATTATACATGTTGTATTAAAACATCTGATATACCATATTTTACACTTCAACTTCTTTAAATACACAATAAAGTAACATTTCAAATACCACAATTACACGCACAGGGTTGATAATTTCTTAAAATAGTCGCCTCAAATTTATTATAATTATGCAAGAAAAAAAAAAAGTTAGGCACCTTGATAAAGTTGGTTATGCTCCATGGGAAATCTTTAGTTGATAGCATTGCTTGAATCGTCCTCATCACCATGATGATTCGAACCAGTATCCATATGGTTAGCAGCATCATCAATCGATCTTGTAGATTGCATAGTTGATTGTTGGGAGCCGCTTCTTTGCTCAAACTGTTCAATCACCCGTTTTAATGCATCATTTTCCAGTCGATATGCAGTATCCTCCATCAGCAAATCCATTTCATTGCTTTTGGCTTTCAAAAGACGGTTTAATTCTTGTAATATTTCACTCGTTCCTGGAGATGAATCCAGCGATTGGCCCAAGGTGGCAACTGTTGATTTTAGGTACTCCATTTCAACATCGACACGTTGTCCACTTTCGGTCTTTAATTCCAGGATTTTGCTATTTAATGAACTGATTTTTCGTTCTTTCCTTTCATTTGTCTCTCAACTACTGCTCTTCCAAGTTTTAATGAACCGGTTGTATACTGTTTTTCTTCCCTTTATTTACTGTTCCAAGTGAATTCTTGATTTTTTTGATTCTTGGTTTTCATTTTATAATGGATTGATTTTTGACATACTTTTCTTTATCTTTAAACGTTAAAATGTACTTGTCTTTCAACGAATGCACATCACCGCCTGCCAAGTTACATGCAATGTTCAATTGTTCGGGTGTTTCAGTTTCTTTTCTTGTTTTAAACTGCGGTAAAATGCGTTCCAGGTATTGTTTTCATTTCAAGAGAAATAAGCTTATGTGTCAAAAGAAACCGAGAAAGGAGAAAAGGAGGAAGATTATGAACACGCCACAATACCAATCAAGTTTTTTCTCATGGCACAAACGCGAAATGAAAAGGCTCGTGTCACGAGATCCAATAATTTCCTTGCCAGCAGCCACTATTAAATGTGAAAAATCAAATATTCTTTCTCCAATCGATATAAAGCTTATAAGCAGGGTTTCTATACTCTTCACTTATTTACGATATATTAGTTCTATCGTACTTTCATTGATAAACATTGATGTATAAACTCTATTTTATTTTACCGAGGAATTGAGTTGTATAGCCATATAAATGTAGTATACTGTTATCTTCTTTACAAATGCAAATGGTAGATATAAGCCTATCCTTTTCATAGTGAAGAATGTCAATGAAAAATAAATAAATGATTCCAATAACACAAAAAGGGCAGTCTAGATCAACGAGTTGCGGACCAACGACGCATGCGTAAATGGCTCAGTTCTAAGGTTTTGTTTTGTTTTTTGTTTTAGAATAATAGACGGTCTTATTTTTTAAGGGTCGCTACCTCACTTTGAAACACACTAAAAGGTCTTAAAATATGTTTGTTGTCTTTATTGAGACACAATTTGCTCTTTTTTTCTGTGTTTGATGATATAGTAATAGCACCCTGGCCTTGGATTATATAGTAATTAGAGCCTCCATTTTATTAAGCTACAAGATCCTACAGCACAATACAATAGCATGTACAATAAAGAGTTGGATATTCCACAACAGAGGTGGATGGAGATCCATAGTTGGTAATAAACGGGAGTCCATGTATTTTCCTATTTGGCTGGAAAAATAAACTCGCATAATTATTTATTTCAGACTAATATTTTTTGAGAATTTTGTTTGTACCTGAATTATATATTTATATATATAATAGCGCTTGGACCAAAGAAAAAAGAGGGCATCTTCCCTCTTTCAATGTCGCCAAGCCACCTCCAAGATGCATATATCCAAATCCCAAAACGTGACTTTGATATAATCATGAAGAATCTGACGTCCATTATGGAGGATATCAAAGAGATCAAACAAGACATTGCGCTGATCTCTAGGCTAGTTGCAAACGGTAACGATATCGAAGCTGGTCTTGTTTCTTCTTTTCTAAAATTGGATGAACTGGATGAACAAATACAAGAAGTCAGTCGATAATAAGGAGGCATTATATATCCACCAGATTCTATATACACTTAATACTGTCTAAACTAGGCTAATTCGTTAACATGATTAATTGTGGCAAATAAAACTATTCCTATGAACAAAGAGTGGAATGTCAGTATTTATTCTATCACTTGATAATGAAAAACGACTGTGTTACATACAGTGGCATCTATGTTATATAGAGTGGGAGAGGGAGATAATAATAATACAGTGAAATCTGATATAATGTATGTTCCTGGGCTGCCCCCTCTTTTTTTTTGTCTTACGTAACATCTCCAGAATTTTAATCCATTTTTTAAGGGAAATCACTTAACCCTAAATTCTAACCAATTGCTTTGCCTCACGTATTTTCACAAGCTGTTTTCTAGTCCAAATTCTAGCCTTTATTGGACATTGTCAATGCCACACTGAAATACAAGTTGTTATTCTTGTTATGATCAATAACAGAATATGAAAGATATTTCAAATGTAATAAAAGAGAAATGGGCGATCAATTATAAATTCTGTTTTCAAACACAGTTTACTCAGATACAAGGTATACCGTTGTGCTTTTGTTGTGTATTGGCAATAACACTTTTTGAATTAGTGTAAATATACTTAAAAAGTAGATATGATGTTATTCATCTTATTTTTATATATAAAAAAACATAAACATAACAAAATGGCTTATCTCAAGTAATGAGGCACATATATGCACACTATTTCAATCGGAAGATCAAATGATATCCCTTTTTCTCGTTCTTTTTTTAAAAAAAAGGGTTTGCTTTTTTTCATCTTCTCCTTTTCGCCTTCTTCATTCTCTTTACGATACTTTCAAAACTCGAATTAAAGGTGTAGAGGGATATGCTAGACTTTATCCTACAAAAGTTCATTCTATACTCGGGATGTGCGATCCCATCCATTGTATTTCATCTACTGACCCGTAGTCAAAGCATCAAGCGTGGCGGTCCGCCCGACTGGCTCCTCCTGTTCGTTGCCGGCGTTGAAATCATGGTACCTGTACTCTACGACTCGAGAGGCACCGTGCTGGACCAAGTCATTTGCGCCGTAATGGCCATCATAATGACTTCAGGAATGCTCTACTATGTCCGAGATCGGCGTCGCACTCCGGAAGGACAGCCCATTCAGCCGTTTTATGAGATTCTTACTCATTGGAATGAGAACACGAAATCAGCCCAAGACGACAAGAAACACGACGATCCAGTGGCTCAGCCCACGCTTGGTGAGATGAGACTTGATGCATACAAATTCCTGTCTCGTGCCATCCTCTATACCATCCTCTATATTCCTGTGTTTGCAACCATGGATGGTTTTATTCGAGCCTGTCAGGAGCCACCGGAGCTCTCGCAGTCAGTGTCCTATCTGTATCGTCTGTTTACATCGGTAACGCCATGGAGATCGACGTTTTACTTTATTTGGGTTGGTGTGACTCTTAGCCTCCACATTGCGCTAGTGCCACTTGTGCATCTTTTACTTCATGCCATCCAACTCAATGTGTGTGTATGGCTCCCCGTTCAAGAGGATGTTCAATTGAAGCTTCATAATGACTTAAAAAAGTTTGTATCACAGCCTCCACTCTTTGATAAACCTTGGCTGACGCGCTCTGTGTATGATTTGTGGTCGCACCGATGGCATCAGATATTCCGCATTGGATTCTACCAAGTGGCTTATCTTCCTGTATGCAAGCTGTTGGGTAAAAAAAAGATGGTGGGCCGTGTTGTGGGCTCGTTAGCCGTTTTTATGTGCTCCGGTTTGATGCATGATTATATTATACTTTCCATGTTGGGTTATAGTAACTGGAGACAGTCTGGCATTTTAGGTTACCAAACATTGTTTTTCATGTTGCAAGGTTTTGCTAGCATTGTGTCGGTAGTAAGTCCAAGGTTACCTACCCTTTTGTCGCGTACCTTGACTTGGATTTGGGTGCTGTATACCGCTCCTTTGTTTGTCGAGCCTTATACCCGCGTTGGTCTTCACTATGAACTGGAGGTGCCTGGTTTTCCAAAGTTTATGGATGAACCTATTCTATCCATATGTCCTTATGGTAAAAGCACCCAGTTTTAAGTATTCTTATAAATGTATATTTCCCCCTTTCCCCCCCCTCTCTCTCTCTTTGTATTTTTCTCATTCACATCGCATCATTTCTTATCAGAGTAAACTTGCATTAGTATTTTTATTATAAATAAATAAATAGATAAATAGATAAATAGATAAATAGATAAAATATCATTTTTTATTATTTATTATATTCATCCACAAGAGAGAAACCAATAAGGGAGATTAGAATAATAATAACAGAAAAAAAAGTTTTTCTTGTATCACATGAAAAACGTTTTGTTTGCAAGTGAAAAAAAAAATCAAAAAGAGAGCAAACCAAAATTGCATGAAATCCATAAACTCAAAGGATTGGTTCCTGTACTAAAATAGAAATTTTAATTGTAGCCTCTTCCAATTAAAATGGTTCCTTCTGTCAATGTGGGTGAGTAAATGATAGAAAAACTATTTTTACCAGTTTTTTTCATTCTTCATATAAAAGTCAAAAAAGACACCTTTTTTTTTCCTTTACTCTTTTTTTTTCCCTTTAATTCTCTTATCTACATTTAATGACTCTAACCGTAGATTCTTTACCTGCTACTACTGGTGCCCAAACAGCTGATGCTTCCAACAAAAAAATGGCTGCCTCTCCTCCAAAGTCCCCACCAAGTGAAAAGGTCACTGAGGCGCGTCAAATTGGCCAAGGAGAATTTGAGCCTGAGCAGCACTTCTATCCTCGTGTTCTGAATGCACAGATACATCCTCTGATACAATCCTTCTTTACGTTGGGTAATGACCGTATCATTGCACGCTACACTCATTTGAATCCTCAAGTAAATCCGGGAGATTTGAAGGAGATACTCTCCTACAGTCCAAAGCATTTCCAATGGGCTGGTAAAGCAACTTGAAACGTTTCTTTTTTTTTGTTTATATACATACTAACGTTCTCTTATAGGTTCTGACTTGTTCAATGTAACAACATCTTCTGGCCAGCGCCAAATGATTGTCATTGAAACAAATAGTTGTCCCTCTGGCCAAAAATCCATGCCCTTGATTTCAGAAACGGATGAGCATAATGAACAAGGTGGCTATCGACAGGTAATCCAATGCGCATTCCAAGAGCAGCTATCAAGGGCCGATCCTAGCCTGGGTGGATTGGCTGTTGTTTGTGATAAAAACATGATGGAATCTAGTGGGTATGCAGCTGTGTTGGCAGATGTTGCTAAAGAGCATGTTTGGTTGGTCGAATGGCATGTGAATGACCCTGATCCTGGC
>VCJC01001316.1:5351-15839 GCA_024140195.1 Backusella luteola | reverse complement strand
TTTTTTTTTTTAAAGAAAAATAAAGTAGATAAAGAGCAATAGTCTCTATTTTTTATATCTAAATTTACACTTTTTTATGCAAAAAAAGGAGAAGGTTTGACAACCCAGTTAAGCCAAGCGGGCTTAAATAGTGAATTTTCTGGATTTAAACTTTTCAATCTCTCCAATCATATATCAACACAAATCGATTGTCAATATTATAAGTTGAACTTTTTTTGGGTGTATTTCGCAGTAATTTTCTTCTTTATTCTTTTTCACATTCTGTCATCATCATGGTTAAGAAAACCTTTTTGTTCTCTGCTATCGCCGCTACTTTTGCTGCCTTGACTCACACTGTTCTCGCCGAAAGCGATGTCTTGTCTTTGACCGAGAGCACCTTTGACAAAGAAGTTCTTCATGAGGACTTGATGTTGGTTGAATTCTTCGCCCCCTGGTGTGGACATTGTAAAGCTCTCGGTAAGAAAGCTATTTGATATACTTGATAGTGCTTATCTCCTTACATTATTTTTTTTTTTTGTTTATTGTAGCTCCCGAGTATGAGATTGCTGCTACTGCTCTCAAGGACAAGGGCTTGAAGCTTGCCAAGGTCGATTGTACCGAGAATCAGGATCTTTGCCAACAGCAAGACGTCCGTGGTTATCCTACCTTGAAGATCTTCAGAAACGGTACTCCTTCTGATTACAACGGTGCCCGTAAGGCCGACGGTATTGTCAGCTACATGCAAAAGTAAGTATCCTTTTTTTTCTACAATAGCATGAGAGAGAATGGGCGTGGATAAACACCGTGTAGTCAATGTGGTGAATGGGGGGGACCGGGGAAATCAATGAATGAGACTGATTCTGATTCATTACATTATAGGCAAGCTGCACCTGCTGTTACTGCTTTGGATAGCACCAACTTTGAAGAATTCAAGAACTCTGACCGTGTTGTTGTCATTGGTTATGCTTCCGATGAAGACTCCAAGGCCGAGCTCAAGGTTGTTGCCGACAAGTTACGTGATGACTACTTCTTTGGTATCGTCACTGATGAAGCTTTGGCCAAGGAACACTCTGCCAAGGTTCCTTCCATTGTTATTTATAAGCAATTCGACGAAGGCCGTAGTGATTTGGAAGGTGAACTTGAATCTGAAAAGATTGAGGAATTTGTCAAGACCAACTCCATTCCTCTCCTTGATGAAATCGATGCCTCCAACTTCAAGACCTATGCTGACTCTGGCCTTCCCCTTGCTTATATCTTTAGCGATGATGAAGATGTCACCAAGGGTTTGGTCAATGTTGCCACTCCTTTCGCTCAAAAGTACAAGGGTAAAATCAACTTTGTCACCATCGATGCCAGCAAGTACTCTGGTCATGCCGGTAATGTCGGTTTGAAGGAACAATGGCCTGCCTTCTCTATTCAAAACTTGGATAACGGTGCTAAATACCCTCTTGACCAATCTTTGGAGATCAACAGCGAAAACTTGGACAAGTTCTTGGAACAATTTGCTTCTGGCAACATGAAGCCTACCTTGAAGTCTGGTGAAGCTCCCGCTGACAATAACGGACCCGTCAAGATCATTGTTGCTGATCAGTTCAACGATATTGTTCTCGATAAATCCAAGGATGTTTTCTTGGAAGTCTATGCTCCCTGGTGCGGTCACTGTAAGCGTTTGGAGCCTGTTTGGACCCAGTTGGGTGAACAAGTTTCCAAGTTATCTCCTGATGTCGTCATTGCCAAGATGGACGGTACTGAAAACGATATTCCTGAAGAAGGTCAATTTGAGGTCACTGGTTTCCCCACTCTCAAGTTCTTCAAGGCCGAAACCAACGAATTGATCGACTATGAAGGTGATCGCTCTATTGAAGATCTCACTAAATTCTTGAACGAGCACAACAGCAAGGGTCTTAAGCTCTCTGCCGAAGCTCCTGTTGAGGAAGCTGAGAAGGAGAACGTCAACACTCACGATGAATTGTAAACACAATCTTTATTAGCAGCATCATTTTTATTATATTTTTTTGTACAATAGCAAATCCATTCTTTTCTATTTTTTTTTTTTGAAAATAAAAAAAAAATTAGCGTATTTTTAATATCTAAATCTGGTTTATTTAAATGTGTTCTTAATTTGATATAATAGTTTTAATAATAAAAAAATCTTCTAAGTGCGTGGGAAGTATATTAAGTTAATAGAAATTTATTTAGAGCTTTAAATGCACATTAAAATTAATGCGTATCTAATTCTCAGGGGCAGGATGGCACTTGACGGTTTGCTTGTCTCCTCCATCCTTGGAAGGATATCCTACACAGACAGGAGCTTTAGAAGCACTGGGCTTCTTGGAAGAGGACTTCTTAGTAACAGTCTTCTTGGGAGAATGTTTCTTGGTGGTAGCGGAAGAGGAGGAGGAGGAAGAAGACTTCTTGGTGGTGTGTTTTTTAGCACCATGCTTTTTTCTCGAAGCAGATGTCTTTTTAGTGCCAGACTTCTTAGTTGAATGAGTCTTGGTAGGCTTTTTGGCGGTTACATGCTTTTTGGTGCTGGTCTTTTTAGTTGATGATTTGCCTTTTTTGACAATTTTTATGTAACCTAAAAAAAAAAGTATTAAAGAAAATTATAATTAATTTTTAGTGCAGATATTTTTACCAGCAAATGAAAGGTCCTTAGCACTGGGTCCAATTTCAATGACACTAGTAACAAAATAAAGATAAAAATAAAAGCAACTAATTAGATCATATATTTAAAAATAAATTAATGATGATGATGACGATACTTTACTAGTTTTTGGGCTTAACATCGGTGGGGATCTTCCAGCTGTACTGACCAGCACTGGCTGACACATTGTGTGCAATCAAACCGTCAATTTTCAAGGCTTGAGCAGCACCGGAAGCGTATTGGATACGGAGAGGGTTGGTTTTGTTATCATTGACTTTCCTATTAAACATTTGGTATCGACGATCAGCAATCATTTATTTGTTAATTATTATTATTATTGTTATTGTTATTATAATAACAATAATAATAAGTTTAATATTTAAGATATTTTATATCGAACCGAAAAGTACCATTTAATCTGTACAGTGGATCCGGCTTCCCATATATCATTAGGGGATGGTGAAGTGATTTCTACAGAGCTAGCATAAGCCAATGCAGCGAAAAGTGTCAATGAAAGTACTTTAAGCATTACTAAAGGAGAGGTATGGGAAAGGTTAAAAAAAAAGGACAACAGTAGAAAAAGAAGATAAAGAAAAAAAAATAGAGAAAGCTGCTTTTATTTGTTATTATTATTTTTCGGGTTATGGCTAAATTCATAATAAATTTAGTGACACTTTTAACAGGTACGCATATTATTTATTCTCAGACAGATCTCGACCTATTTGGCAGCGCAAATGGATCTTCCATCTCCCTTAGCTACTCTTAAAGATCAATGGTTTGAATAGAAACAGCCAGCTTAATATTTTTGAATATATAAAGAAGGAAATGAAATGGTTCAATTCCTTTTATTTTACCATCAAAAATAAAAAGACATGTATTCTATTAAACTTGCTTTAGCTGTCCTCTTTGCTGTAAAATTCAGTTCTGCTGCCTATGAAGAGTGCCCTGAGGGTGACGCTATCTGCCAAGATTACTGGGGTAATACAAATACAGTATTAATGAATGGTCAATATTTATCAAGATATATTTTTTAGACTTTAATTCAGCTATCTGCATTCAAGAATGCGAAAGCGGCGAGAGTCCCTGCTATTCTCAATGTGTCGATAACCACTGGGCATATATCAAAAAGGATCTTGCTATACCCGAAGAACAAGACGTAAAATACCTGGCTGATATGGATGATGAAGATGAAGAGCTAGATGATGAAAACGAAAACGAAAACAGCGAAGTTGAAGTTGAAGTTGATGAAAATGAAAATGAAGACGAAGATGCTGATGCTGATGCTGATGAAGATGCAGTAGAAGAAACTGAGCTTCAACTTAAGGATGAAGGTGATACCGAAAACAATGATGAAGAAGGCGACGATAAAGTGGAAGGAACAGACCTTCAGACTGAAGATGAAGATGATAACGAGAATAATGTCGACGAAAGTGAAGAAGAAGAAGAAGAAGAAGATATCCTGGAAGAAACACCCACTGATATTGACAATGAATTAATTAATGACAACAAAGTTAATTTAAATGCAGCAGATAGCAACGATAAAAATATTGATGGAATGAACAAAGAAGATGAAGATTCTGAGAGCGATGCGGATGATGATGAATCTTTTGAAGAAGATGATGTTGACGAGGATGATGATAGCGAAACTGATGATATCGAGGATAAAGATGATAGTGAAGATGAAATCGTGGAGGAAACTGACGATAATGAGGATAGTGAGGATAATGATGATGACATGGAAGAGGATGTTAGCAGAGATGATAATGAAGACCTTGGATTTAATGTACAACAAAATGAAGATCTATCCCCCAATGTCGAAGCCCTTGAAGGTTCTCCATCTAAAGAAGCAGAGAACCTTGCTGTAAATTCTGTATCAAATACTGAAAACGCTGCTGTTAACACTCCCACTGAATCTGCCACTAACACTGATAACAGCGCAATTATAACCGGTCAATCAGTGGTAACAAGTAATGTTAAAATAAAAATAGGCAACACCAATAGCATCATAACTAATTATATAACCACTTCTCCTTAAACTTCCTTTATCGTTAATTTATAGCTCATACCACAATAACAAGTCAGTCAACTGCTTTCCCTAGCTCAAGCGCAATTGACTACTCTAGCATGTCAAAAGGCATCGCCACCAAAGCCAACATGGTCTTTATTTCTGTTGCTATTCTTGTAATTTCTACTTTACTCAATCTTTAAACTATACGTTGTGTTACATTTATTCTTTCATCAATTGATCTATTCGAAATAAAACATATATAAATAAATGCTTTTGAAAATTGATATTTCTCTTTAAATGGCAGTATTTTTTGCGTTTGACAAACAGGTTTATCCTCTTACAATTATCAGTTTATTTATTTATTTTCATTGATATTTGCTATGAATTTCATATACATCTACATCTATTTTTCTCATATTATCCTGAATCGGTATTAATTTTTATACGATAATCATACATTGTACTGCACTAAAACTTGGAGCATTTTTAAAGTATTACATTGCTTTGACCACTACAAATAAAGTTTGGTAAAATTTGATAGCACATTTTTATTTCTTCAAAACTTACTATATTAGGATTTTTTTTCCGTACCAGATCAACATGTTTGTATCATGCTCAACTTCTTGGTATTAAAAGTTGGACTTTGTGTTACCCGTCGGTACACTATTTTGTGGACCAATGATTATATCCGCCATGTATTAATATTCAATAACCTTATCATTGTAACACTTTAACCTGCATCCTGAGACGACTGAATCATGTTTGTACATGTTTTATTAAAGAAATGATAAATATACATTTAATAAATTTAAATTCTATTTAAAGAAAATTAACTTGAGTTTTATCCCAGATATTACTCCATATAGGTATAAACACATAGTTATCGTTCACAGCAAATCACCTCTTAAAAAAACGTGCACTTTTACATTAAAAAATGTGCTTTCAAAGTTAAGGAGAAGAAACACAGTATCTGTATAAAACACATAAATAATGGAACTAGAGAAAACTTCACATAAAAAAAAAGAAGAAACCCGTGGTGTCGTATATTCTTCAGTTCCACATTTATGCGTTACCTTTCAACTTGATGTGGAAGTTGATACAAATGATAATAACTGAATAGGTATACTACTCGAATAGCTTAGTTATAAATTGGGTAGAGTATATATTACTCATTAGTCACACTGTTGGAACAACCATGACTACAATTATATATTTTATTCAAAATTACCATTTACATGAACTATTATTGTTGCATTAGTAAAACTATTTTTTACCATTCATTATCACTACCACATAACTTTTTAGACATATAAACATCATTAGAATATAAAATTACTTTATTAAGAGGCATTTTAATTCTGGTAAAAAAATGCCCTAATTCCAATTTAGCTTTTACGCATATCCACAGCTAGATAATACGTTATAGTAGAATGCTCCGTTTTCTAGTATGTTCTAAGCAGTAGCAAATAGGATTTGTGTATTGTCTCCTTTAAGTATATATTTGTAAGAATCCAAAGTTGTTATGAAAATGACTTTTTTGGCATATTTAAGACAACTCTTTGACTTATAATGTAATATCAGACAAAGTAAGCTGATCAATATTGAAAATTAAACTAGAAATCATGTAGGTGCAAGACTTTCTATATAAAAAAGAAAGCTTACCACTAAATTAGATGTTTCAGTTTCGTCATTATCGATATTATGCGACTGTATAATCAAAAGAATAGGGGAATAGAAGCATCAAGGAGAACTATTACATATCAACTCTTGCATTTAATTATGATATATGTGTATATTAAAAGAAGCTGTAGAAAAAAAGAAAAAAGATTTTTTTTTTTTTGAAGATGGAAAGAATTGTTCTTTGTATTCAAATTTAAGGTTAAGCTAATCAATTTGATTAAAAAATGAAGGAGACTACGCTTACTTCGGGTACCAAAGATAAGATCAGTACATGTATCTTTTCATACAACGTTGTTGAGTTAGCAAAATTACAGTCACGTCATCTATTTTTATATAAATGATAGATACATATTTATTCACTGATAAATAAGAATAAAACATGAATATTAAGCAATGTACATATTGTACTTTGTGTTCGGTTAACTAATGTTAATGCTGATCAATTTGTTAGCATTGAAGAGGCTCATCTCAGGTTCTATGCTATTATATGCTTGGTCATTCCGAAACTCAGGTTGGTTGCTTTTCAAATAATACTGTAGCTTTTTTTTTTTGTAGTAGCAATAAATACGGAAAGTTATGATTATCAAACACATTACTATAAATATATTTGTTTTAAAATTACGGAATCTAACAAAAAATAAAGTTTTTAATATAGATAAGAGGCATGACCGTAAGTATATACCAGACGCTTAGGTACTATATATATATCACTTTATTAAGTTAATTCGGGTTTATTGTATTTCGAGAGATTATAATTATGTAAATTATATACTTTTTACAATAGTGAATTACTATCAAAGAATATTAATTCTCTATTTCACTTCAAAAGTTTCATGATTTGGCCGAGCATATGCATGTCACATTGTTTGCGTGCTACTCCTTGAAATTTCTTGTAATTCTTTTTTTATTCTGTTTGTTTGCTTATTTTGTTTCTAAATAGAAATTATAAAAATATATCAATCCATTGGATAATCACTAAAACCAAAAAAGAAAGCGGATATCCGAGAGTTAGCTTACCTGCTTTTTTTTTTAAAAAAAGCATGAGTGTTGTGATTACGATTACTAATATCGTTTGAAATAATTCTGTTTTAATACTATTCAGACTTGAACTTAAATATAGTTAGAAAAACGCGGGATAGAATACAATATGAAATACAAGGCATAACGAGGATGGACTAAGTTTTGAATTTACACTGTAATTTCTGTACTCGTATTTTTTTATCAGTTCATCATTTTGAGATTCATGATGTAATTTGAGGAATAGTATCATGTAATTGCACTTTTTATTCAATGCATTAATAGACTGCAAATTAATTATGAAAAAAGGAAACAAAAATGTGGTATCAATTATATGGTAGTAAATGCGATGTACCATCCAACAAAAAAGAATCTTCATTTATATACTCAATGGCAATAAAGTATTTTAAAAGTGAATTACAAGATAACAGTTGGTGTTCCCTTAAATATGATAGCACTCTTCAGTCAAACTTTATAACGGTTCTTGAGTAACTAAATTGGAAGACATTTGACATTAAATAAAAACTGTTTACCAGTAGGATTAGAACTTTTTATCAATAAAACTAGGCCACTTTTACAATCATACGCGTTCCTTTCATCATTTAATTTGAAAATTTTTATCTTCACTTCGAAAAACACTAAAAGAACCCCTTATTCTGTTCATAACTTTAACTTAAAGTAAGAACGAAAATATAATTAATCCTACACCCGTTTCTAATATATAAAATGCAGAATGTACCAATCTAATTACTTGCATTAAAGAACCCCGCATTTTTTAGACAATATAATTTTAAGGCAAACGTAATTACTATTCTACTGGAAACCGGAAGCATCGATAAGAGTGTTGGAAAAGAAAAAAAATTACAAACCATTAGTAAAAATAAGTCATTACAAAGACTATAAGTAATATTTTAATCATGTTGAATCATTTTTCTAACAAAAGAAATATGTATTCTAATGACGCGGTCTTAATTTAATTCAGATTACAATTAGAATAACATCTAAGTTTTTGTGCTTGAACTCCAGAACAATTTGTAATTCAGGAACTCTGGTAATGTTGGTCTGAAATTCGATAAAAAAACAAAAACTATCTTTAACCAACCATTGGTAAATGTTACATGTCTAGACCAAACGTAGGAGATTATAAAGGGATCTTTTCTAAAATAAGGACGAAAAATAGAAAAAGAGATTTATGCAATAAATTTAATTGAGATCTATTCGAGATTTACCACTGTAGTTTTTACTTAAAGTCACATTATTTTAATTAACTAAGAATCTGCTGTGGTTTATTACGACATTTAAGTCTTATATTCATGTAAGTCCGTGCGTGAAAAGATCCATCAAAGAACAAACCACCTGCATTCCTTTTTTTTCTTTTTAGAATTGAAGGGATATAATTTTTGCTAGCACTGGTCATATTTACCCTCAATATAACTATAGCAGGAAGTTTGATTATACTAGATTATGTAACAAACTTTCACCGGTAATACCAAATCATACTAATGCATTACTACTATAACTTTGATTAAGGATCTACCGAAGTAAGAGACATTGAGATCAATATTAAAACCAGGTACAATAGCAACATATATCCCGTAAATATCTAAATAAAAATTGCGGGATGCTTTGCTTATGTAGTAGCTGAAACCGGGGAGATGAATTAAATGAGAATACTTTAGAAAGAGAGAGAAAACCCACTCTCTTATGACAAACATGTCATTCGCTATATCATTAAAGGATTTCTACTCTCTATATTCCCCTGACAAAGAAAGTCATATTTGTAAACTTCAGGGCGAGATAAAATATCTTTTCTAACATTTAAAAAAAAATAAAAGAATTGAATAAAAAACATATACAATAAATATATATACAAAGATGTTAATTCTAAAATGAAATAATTTAGAGCTTAATTCGATCTCTATTTTATAAGGAATTGTAGCTAGAGTAAGTTATAAACGATAGTTTTTTTCTGTTTTTTAAAAAGCAACATATATTTTCGTGACTATGCATCAATTGTTGCAAGAAAAGAGATACAATAGTTCGATATTAAATAAGTTAAAATCAGAGATGTAAAGTACACCACTTTGCAAAAAAAAAGAAAAAAAAAAGACTCAAAGCTCCAAAAAAAAAAGGCTCTACATACTACTTATGATCAGACTGGTTGCAATTTACAAATTCTATTCCATCAAAGTAATATGTATATATCGAATAACATGACATTATATGTTTATATGCACCGCGTGCCACTGTATAGTTACAGTCATTATTTTGGTCTAAGCGCATTATTAGGAGAAAACCAATATGGTAATGGGTCTTTTGTAGTAGATGAAGCACGAATAAATTTAGTATTTTTAAACAAACTTATATCAGATGCCAATCAAAATTAAATATGCGTAGTGCTCAGGTTTATGTTGTTTTAGAAAAAATAGTATCTAAGAAACCGCATGGACTATAAAGGATAATAATAAATTCCAATGTAAATTATTAAGCATACTAACATATCTATACATTAGCTCATATGTATACTCGATACATAGTTTTATTAGATTGTTTATTATCTTAGACGTCAAAAAAGACAGGTTCAGTAGAGTAACTAGTATGTATACTAAGATATATTTTGTAGATAGTTGCTTCAATAAATATTTATAATAAAACGAACTATATAGATATTTCATTTGTGTTTTATTTTAAAAGAAAATAACATTGACAAAAATAGTACTAGTCTGTAGAGATATGTGCGATTTTATATATAATTGTATATATACTAGAGACTCCTATTGTATCAAAACTCCAGATGTTGGTTATATTACTAAAACAAATAATATAAGGAAATGCAGGATTGTTTGTTTGCCTGGAAAATGAATATAAGGTAAGAATTAGTTTAGATTTTAAGCTTTAGGGAAAGAATTTTATGCCCCATAAAGCACTTGAGAACAGAGATCATATACTGATGTATCGGCGGACCAGAACTTCAAAATTGAAACTGACTAATATAATTCCTAAAAATGTGAAGAAAGGCTTCATATTTCAATGTAAGGGCTCTTTTTATTAAATATGCAGTAAAATTATGACTTTCAGATTTAAAATCGCTTTGACTTCTTCTAAATCTTTGTATATAGAAGGTAATACATGCTTATATTCACATAAAATATTAAAG
>VCJC01001315.1:0-18509 GCA_024140195.1 Backusella luteola | reverse complement strand
CGGGAGCGGAAGAAAGAGAAAAAGTAAATGCAGGTCATCATTCGATTCCTTTTTATTAGGATAATTTGTTATTAGTAAATGCTTTTTTTGTGCCACCAAAACTAGTTAAAATCGTTTAGCAAAATCCGTAAACCCTTTTGAGGTAACCAAGGGCTTGATGCAACTTCTGGGTTGGAGGCTCGTTTACGAATAATGCGATGTTTATAGTGATCAGGTGCTTGTTGCGATTTTTTACTGGTGTTTGCTTTCTCTTCCACCTTTTCTTCTTCCTCCTCCTCTTCTTCTAATAATGCAGGAAATACAACAGGCTTTGAAGAAGAAACGGCATCCTTTCTACTGGGTTCATTCTTTGGCTTTTCCTCCTCTCCAATAAATAAATCGTTTAAAGGTTTTGGTTTTTCTAGTGACTGTATTGTACCTCGGGCTTGTTCTAACATGTGGGTATATTCGCGCATTCGTTCTGCCACATCAGTCACACTGCCAGTGTATTCCTTTTGACAAGTTGCGATTGTCGTAAGTCTTCCGCGTAACTGGCCTGTTTCATATACGACCTTTACAATAGGTTGAGACATGATTACTATGAATAATTATATATTACCACTTACTGCAGCTAAATTGGAGTGGATGTGGCGCATCGCCCGCGTAGCATTCACATCATTTTCTTTTTGCTTGTTCACAGCCCTCTCTAGTAAAACTTGAAGATTAACATTTACTTCCTGAGTTGCTGTTAGACCCTCTTCTATATCTCCTGTTTCGCCCAAAGCATGATGTTAATAACTTGTTCACTCGACATATAAGAATATCAAGGATTCGAAAGCACTTACTCACTCTATCCTTTGAATCTTCCTATATACATAGTCGTAAAGTTTAATAGCACATTCTCAAAATATCATTTGCTTTGCTCACCAAGTCGAATTCCATTCCATCCATTTGCTTTGCCAAACCATCCATTTCCGATCGGAAGCGAGCAATATCCCGCCTAACCTGACTGATTTCCTTTAGCAATCTATTTCGTTCATCAAAACTACTGGATTCAGCGCCTGAGATAGGAGTGGAGTATGAGGTGCAAAGCTATTGGTATCGTTATTCAATAAACTGCTCAGAATACAAATGCATTCATTATTTTACTTTTTCGCGATAACGTCTTGGTTTTTCTGAACTTTCTTTTTGATCAAATCTGTTCTCTTTTGCTATTGTTCTTTATTAGTTGCTTTGGTATTCGTTCTCTCCTATTTTTTCCCCTCTTAATACCTTGGGTTGCCCAGTTATTAGTATGAAGCGACTTGGATCCACGCAAAGACAGCTTTTTATATTATTGGTTTATGAATAAAGTGAAGCAAGAGGCTGTTGTGTGAGTACTTTACCTGGGCATTCTTCTCGAGATTCATTTACTGTTTCATGAAATACTTTCAATCGTAAAAAGAAGAAGAGGAAAAAAGAAAAGTTTTTTTCTTTTTTTTTGTTTTCTTTTTCGTACGACTCTCCTAAAGTGTCATGCTTGCGTCACTATCAAGTGAGCTCGCTATGATTAAGAAAAAGGAGATGTCTGTTGAAACACAGCACCTTGTGTTGTATGCATATAAAGAGCAATCGTTTGAATGACTTTTTTTTATTTCAGCCAATAGAAATTCACTTAATTAAGCATATTAAGCATGACGAACGATGAATAGAAGAACATACATCGCCTTTTTTTCATTGCATTCATATCTTTGCACTCTACAGCAGCGTAGTTACTCCTGATGAATAATGAAATGAAATATCGTGCTGAAAAACTAATCTTACTAATGCAATTCGGGCCTTTTAAGGGCTAATGTTCATATCGACATATGATGGAAATATCTAAGTCTACCTTCACTCTGTCACTATGCTATTTTACCTATTCCGTCACTTTTAATCTTTCATCGATAAAAGATATCGTCGTCTTCACCGGTAGATTTACATCCAGTCAATCCAACTTTCTTCAAGTGAACCTAAAGCGGTTTTTTAAAATAAAAAGTGAAAAAGTGACTTACACGCGGGGGCAAGTCTCTCTCTCTCTCTTTTTTTTTCATGAATTAAGAAAATGTCGCTAAGAAAAGCCAGCACAGCGGTTCTTCCGACCTTTGCTCGATACTATGCAACCCAAAGAAAAGTACAAGGCTCTATGGGTATATTCGAGCCTTTTATTGACCATAAATTGTACTTATCTTCCTTTACACCCCTTGTAATTTATGCATGTTCCTAATGCTCAACCTCTTTAGAGAAAAACAGCAGCAAGAACAGGTCATGGCCTCCGCATTGATCTCAAAATTAACTGTGGAAGGTAAGGAAAACAAGAAACTACATGTTATACCCTTGTTATTAAAATATAGCATATAGATCTACTCCCCGATAAGGAGATACTTGAGCTAATGATCAAGCACAAAAAAACTGCCTTGTCCATTGAAAAACAACAGGAAATCACGAAATTAGTATTAGAGCACATTCAGAAAGGAACAGATATTAAGGACCAGTTATTAAAATGTATTGAAAGAAAGGAAAGAAAGAAAAGCAAAGAGGATGGCATATTAAACTCTATATTATAGTGGTGGACAATAAGCCGAGTGAGCTGAGTGGTTTTGGCAATGTCTTGATGACAAGCTCAAAGTGTAAGTGGTTTGAAATCGATTGTTTATATCGATATTGATAACGATGCATTAGTTGGGGCACCTGTTGCTTTGGAATTGTATAAAAGCGCAATGGATAATGGGGATGACCGCGGGGCTTATAGTTATGCTAGTATGATACACAGAGGTACATTATATTGATATTCTATGGTAAAATGGATCAAGCTGATGGAAATATTAAAAAAGGTTATCGTGGCATTGAGAAAAAGGAAGAGCAAGGTATAGAGATATTTTCAAAGCTAGCACAAAAAGGATACCCTCATGCTCAAAAGAATCTTGCTTCCATCATTATGCGTACTCAGCCTGATCAGACGGAATCAGCCATCAAACTCTATGAGCTCGCTGGTAAGCAAGGTTTGGGCGAGGCTTATACGGATTTGGGGCGTATGTATCGCATGGGTTATGGCGTTCATCAAGACCACAATAAGGCCATCTCCTACTTTAAAAAGGGTGCTGAATTAGGTAAGATACGTGAAGGAGATTTTTTATATATTTGAAATTAAACCCTTTTTTGAAAAGGTAATGAAAAGTGTAACTTTATGTTGGGTGTTTATTATGGCTCTGGTCACGCTGATTCGGATGGTCAACCCGACCAAAAGAAAGCTTTTAAATATTTCCAAAAGGCAGCCGTCAAAGGTATGCCTGAAGCACAATACAATGTTGGTCTCCGTTTCCTCCATGGAAATGGAACCGAGCAAAACTATTTTAATGCCGCAGAGTTCTTCCGTATGGCCTCAATGAAAAACTTCCAGTTAGCCCAAATCAATTTGGCTACTATGTATACTGAGGGAACAGGTGTGAAGAAAAACTTGGATGAAGCGCGTCAGTTGTTTGAAAAGGTTGCTGAAAAGGGTGGTCCCATAGGTAAAGATGCTCAAAAGAGGATCCGGGAAATAGACCAGGCACAAGGAATCAATCAGGGTGGCAGCAAGTGTGTCATTATGTAAAGAAAAAAAAAAGCCATTTGTAGAGCCAATGTTCCTTATACAACCTCACTATTTACCCTCTTCATAAACAACAACAATATAAAGTATATAAAAGTAAAATAAAACTTATAATTTTGATCTGTATGTATGTACTTGGTTTATTTATTTATAATTTGCGAAATTTAATCAGTCAAAGCGACGCATTCAATCTCGACAGCAACATCCTTGGGAAGACGGGCAACCTCAACAGCGGAACGGGCAGGTTGGTGGGTAGAGAAGAACTATTTTAACGTTTGTTTGTTTTAACACAAATGACACACTTTCATCCTAGATACCATTAACTTACAGTTCCGTAAACTTCGTTCATGGCGACAAAGTTGTTCATATCCTTAAGGAAGACGGTGGTCTTGACAACCTTCTCAAGGCTAGAACCAGCAGCTTCAAGAACAGCAGACAAGTTGGTCAAAACTTGCTTGGTTTGAACCTTGACATCACCCTCAACAAGAGTTTCTATATGATTGGTAAAACGATTAGCCTCTCTAGCTACCAATATCTTATCTCAGAAGACTTACGGGTAACGGGGTCAATAGGGATCTGACCAGAGGTATAGACGAAACCATTGGCCTTGATGGCTTGGGCTAAAATATCACTTGGCTTTTAGCATCATCATATCATACAAAAAGGTGTATTTTCATATTCTCTTTTTACCATAAGGACCAAGAGCAGCAGGAGCGGAATCAGTGTCTAATATATAATCAATTTAATAACCTCCCATAATTGTTTTTTTATTTCAAAACTACTTACGAACGCTAGACAAAGACATTTTTTTTAAGAGTTGAATAATAAAGAAGAAAAGAAAAACACGCAACAAATTGAAGTTAAAGTCAATATTTATAGATGGTAAATCCTAAGCCAATCATTTTAACGTGACTAATTCTTAATGTTTTTTTAATTTTCAATTGACGATAAGTGTCAACTTTTTCTTTATATAATAAATAAATAGAGTAAAAAAGTAAGTATTATCTCTCCCTCTCTCTCTTTTAAAGAAGGAAAGAAAAAGAGAGAGAGAGAGAGAGAAAAGTAGTAATATATAAAAGGTATCCTTATTTTCTGTTGTTTTTGTTTTACTTGTTGTGAATGTGTATATGAGAGAGAGAGAGAGAGAGAGAGAGTGTGTGTGTGTGTGTGTGCTTACACAAATACAAAAAAAAAGAACAAGACCTTTTTTTAGGCCCAAATCTTAAGGTAGCTATCCCAACTACCAGTACAAAGAGCCATACCATCATTGGAAACACCAAGGCAAGACACTCTGTTTTCATGGCCTGTGAGTACACCCACACGCTCACCCTTCAGTGTATCCCAGACATGACTACTAAAGTCATCGTATCCTGCAAAGAACAGTCTGCCGGAAGCAGAAAAGGCAACTGAGGTAATACCATGGAGAATGTTTTCACTGCTATAAGAGTTTAATTCGCGATCAGCACGGAGATCAAACAAGCGACAGCTGGCATCATCGGAACCTGTACCAACAGCCATGCCACCTGGGAAAAATCTAATATGATGATGATAGTAAATTAGTAATGTATATCAATATATATGTGCATATTGTAATGTACAATAATAAACTTACTGTACGGAGTTGATATCACTTTCATGACCAGTGAAGGTCTGAACACAAGATCTAGTTCTCATATCCCAAACCTTTGCAGTGGAATCACATGCACCAGAGACAAAGATATTTGGATCGGTAGGCGAGACAGAGACACTCATCACATCACCCATGTGGTCTGTGAATTCATGGATCTTGACGCCTGCGTCAATATCCCAAAGGAAACATGTCATATCACCGGAACTGGTCAGGATGCGGCGATCGTCCAAGAATCGACAGCAACTCAAATAGCCTACGTGGGCAGATAATTCACGGGCAGGTCTGACCGGACCGTCTCGTGAGGTCAAGTTATAAATGGAGCAAATATTGTCCAATCCACCACAGGCGACAAAGTTGCCAGAAGGTGAGTAAGCAGCTGTCATGACCCAAGCCGATCTGAGCGGGATGGCGTGGATCTTGTTGGTTGAATAGGCGTTCCAAACAATTAACTTTCCATCTTGTGAGGCTGATACGAGGTGTTGACTATCGTTGGACCAATGCATGGCGTATATTTTGGCGAGATGTCCTTTTAAATTACGTCGAACTTTCATGACAAGTCTGGGTAAAGGTTCGATATCTTTTGCCATCTTTCTTACTATAATATCGCTTGTTATTATTTAAATTCATTATTTTTTATTTTAAACATCTCGGTAACTTACAGGTCGTATCAGCTAAAGCGTCTCTTCTTTGTCTAATTCTATCTTTTAAGAGCTCGGCATCTCGACGTGCTGAAGCAATTCTGTCCGAAATGTCGTCGTGATGATGCATACTGATGTTGGGTGTTGTATTAGTTTTCGTTCAAGTTGTAGTAGCGTTAAAATGATTGAAATAAATTAAAAAAAATAAATGGAAATGGAAATGAAAAGAGAGTGGGAGTAAAAAGAGAGAGAAAAAGGGAAAAGAAGAGTAGTACCTGGCACAATATCATATTCAAATTATAAAGGCCGAGTGCGGAGAAGCTAATTATTGGTTTTTTGACACACAGACAAACAACTAAATCAAAACAATACAAGCAGAGTAGCTCGATAATAAAAAGTTAGATCAATTACTTTGGGGGACAAGCACAACACGTTTTTCATTATGTAAACCAATGTTTCTTTTTTACTACTTTTACTTTTTTTTTGATTTATTGTTTTATCCATCTTGTTATCACTCCTTATAGTTCAGTTAATATAAAACCTCAGCATGAACTACGCAGAAAAGAGAAAACTAAATCTGATTTTGTAACCTAAAAAAATCTGTGTGTGTTTGTATGCGTGCCAAAAAATAAGTTCTGCTGAAAGAGACATTATTGGTTTTTGACTCCGACTATAATAGATATTAACCAATCAAAATCAATAATTGTATTTATATTCACGTGATAGTAATTTTTTATTAGAAAATGTTTTTTTTTTATGAACTTTTTTGCGGACTTTGTTTATTTTTGTACAGCATTTTGTAACTATGAGAGAAACCCCTTTTTCCAAGAGCTCCTTCACCTTCTCTTCTCTTTATCTCTCTCTTTTTCTTCCTGTTTTATTTTTCCTTCTTATTTTCTTTTTAAAAAAACCACATTCTTTATTCGTACTTTCAATCACTTATCTTTTTCACTTTCACTCCTCCCACCTTGTTTTGTAAACATAAAAATTCAAAAAACATATAAATATAATAAAAAGAAGTTATTTAAAAAATGACGATGCTTACAAGACGACATCCAACAAGTAACCATCCAAACAAGAAGAGCTCAATTTCATACAATCTAAAGACTAGAATTTCCTCAAACAAAAGAATTCTACGTTATCCAACGTCTTTTAGAAAAGACTGTACGACTTCTTCCAAAAATGCAGCCTTAAGGTTACGTTTGAAACACCGAGCATACATGTATAAAAAGAAAGTCACGAAATCATCAGCATCAGCATCAATAGAGGCAAATAGTGATACCGTTATTACTTGATAATAGTAATTAATTAAATAAATAAATAGGTAGCTACCTCTAGTGCTTCTTCTTCTAGCACTGAAGATACGACCACGGATAAAAGAGTGAAAAAGATCCGATTTGGTGGCTATATCATTGACTCGTGGTATATTTCGCCATACCCTCTGGAGTACTGCAATCTATCCATGTTATACATATGTGAGTTTTGTTTCAAGTATATGAGAACTGCATCCATTGCTGAACGTCATAAAGTATATATATATATAATGCGAGAAAGGAGAGGGATGTGTGTGTGTGTGTGTGTGTGTGTGAAGAGAGAGAGAGAGGATAGAAATATATCTAATCCTTTAAAAAACAAAACAGGATAGCTTATCATTTTATTACTCTTTTACTATTTCTTGTTAGTATAAGTGCAAACAGAAGCATCCACCAGGAGATGAAATCTACCGGCAGGGTAACATTTCTGTGTTTGAAGTAGATGGTCGTAAAAACAAGGTATTTTTTTTTATAATGACTGAACAGAATGAATTAAAGCTAACATGACGATTGGGGGAGAAAAGATGTATTGCTTGAATCTTTGCCTTTTAGCAAAAATGTTCTTGGATCATAAAACATTATTTTATGATGTGGAACCATTCTTATTTTATATCTTGACAGAAACAGATGAATATGGATGCCATTTTGTGGGCTATTTTTCAAAAGCAAGTACTTCTTTTTTTATTATTGATTGTTACTTTAAACAATATTAATATTTTCTTAATATAGGAAAAGAAGTCTACTCTGGGATACAATGTATCTTGTATATTAATATTACCCATCTACCAGCGAAAAGGATATGGTCAATATCTTATTGATTTTAGTAAGTCAGAAAACAAATCATTATATAAATAGATGAGTAACTAATAAACATTTTATCCATTAGGTTACCTCCTGACAAAAGAAGAAAAAACAGTAGGATCACCTGAAAAACCTTTATCTGGCTTAGGTGCAATCAGCTACCAGAAATATTGGAAACATACGCTTTACCAATACTTTTCCTCTCATAGCACAGATAAAATAAGTATTCAAGGTAAGTGTAAACAATAAATGGTGACTTGTTGTATTTATGAATATATATATTCTTTTTTATTTTATTATTGAAACGTATAAATTTATTTATACATATAATCAAGACTTATCGCATCAAACTGGAATGACACCAGACGATATTGTCGCTACATTACACAAAGAACGCATTCTGGTGATGCACAATAGTCACTTTGTACTAAACATTGATAAAGAAAAGATGAAGAGAGAGGAAGAGAAAAAGGTATTATCACTAGATCCATCAAAGCTAAAATGGACACCATATACCCTTTCTCAAGAACGCCTTTCGCGCCTATTAGCGATTGAATAAATATATACATATTTGAAAATAAAGGAGAGGGGGCTATCCATACACAAGAGCCCATCTGCAGTTCCGAAAAAAGTAATATTTGTTGCCACCTGGTACATTTATTTAATATCAACCTTTTATATGTTCCCCCTTAATTCTGCAGAAATAAACTGAGTTTACTAAAATCAAATCTGAAAATGGTAGTTTCCTTAATTAATTATTACGATTTTTGTCATGGAAAAAAATCACGAATATAAAATATCTTGTTTTGAATCTGATAAATATACATTGCGATAAATGTATATATATATATTTAGATTGATCTGATTGTTGCTATTACAGAAAATGCTTAAATGTGAAAATGACATGTCTCTTTCTTTCTACTGATAGTTTTCTTTTCTTACTCCTCCATTTTTCTTTTACTTCTCAAGATTATAACATATTTAAAGCGTTAGATAATAGTAAAGATAGGTGCTTAGCTTTCGGACCGTGATTTTACTCTTCTTATATATGACCACTTTGCACGGTGCACTTTAATGTATTTGGTTTTCGTATCTCCATTGAGAAATCAAGATAAAAGCAATATAAGGTACAGGAACCATCATCATGAAGATATATATATTTAGATGTGGAATTTGGTTCCGTTTTACACTGACACAACAGTATCACCAATGTTAAATTGTGTCTGCTTCAGCATGTGAAAATAGCGGGAATGAGATGCAAAAGAAAAGAAAAGCAACAGGTTCACGTTAACCAGTGGCTGATATAACAAACAAAAACCAATTGAGTTGATTCTGAAGCGTGAGGGCTGTCATTTTGAAGGCTTTTCAAATCAAAAAGTAATCCATCGTTCCGAAATCATTTGTGTAACAGTCGATGTGAAGACAAATAAATGCATTGTTCAAAGATCAATTAAACATTTACTGTCCACTCTCTCTTTCTCTGTCTTTTTCATTTACTGAGCTAACAAGAAAAGGGCACTAGTAACAAGGGGAAGGATAAAAGAGGGAAAAGACAAAAGAGAGAACAAGGCAAAGGTTGAAGGGAGTTGAATAAGGAGAGTAGTAATAAAAAAAAAAGGCTTTCTCTTTGGTGTGAATTTCTTTAACTTTAAAAATCAATAGTCCGCCTTTATTTTACTTTGCACAACACAAACCTTCTTTTTCTTTTCTTTTCTTTTCTTTTCTTTCTTTACTTTTTCTCATCTTACCCGTTCAACATGACAAAAAGCTCATCTAACAAGGCGAACGCAAATAAGCAAAAAGTGTGGAAAGGAATACAACTTAAATCTGAAAATTCAAAGAGAGCCTCTCTAGTCTCAGTGGATTCAAGTAACAAAAAGGTCCATATAATGATCAAATCTTGAAAGAGAGATAAAACTCACGCTTTTCATGTAAAACAAAATAGAATGGTTACACTAGCGATGAAGAAGCAGTAAAGAATGGTAACCGCTCGAGAACTTCCTCTTTCTCAAGTGCAGAATTTGAAGACGCAGTAGAGGATGAAGAAGAAGAAGAAGAAGACGAGGACGAGGAGGAAGACGATGAATATTTCCAAAAGGAAGAAGTAAAGCCTCAGCAACCTCAAGTTGAAAACAAGAGAGTCGATAGCCTTCCCACAGATGCGGAAAAGATAAATACAGAGCAAAAGGGCGATGATGATGGTAAAAAGACACAGGAAACCAATCAGACAAAGGCAGAAGAGGTGAAAAAAGCGGAGGACAAGAAGCCAGAGGAAGTGAAAGAGATCGAAGGGGATGGTATACCAAAGGAAAAGGCTTCTCGCACTTCGTTTATTCTTGCAGCTCTCCAAAGCTCTGCTATTTCCGATGACGAGGATGATGATGAATCTTTGGTAGATCCAAATGAAAAGTTTGAACGAATCAGAGAGGCTGAAGCAAAATTGTCATCGCAAGCTGAATCACCACATGTCGATGAGCCAGTTGTTCAGGAAGAGAAAAGTGCTCAGCAGAGTGAAGACAAGACAGCACCTGCCAATATTGAAGCCGAAGTGGAGGAACTTGAAGTCGCGTCTTCTGCCACTAAGCCTTCAACCTATGAGCCCATTCCATTTGTAAGACCGCTCGTAAAACCAGTTGAAAAGGCGATCCAGGAACCATCCACAATCACAAGAGATCAAATCAAGGCAGCCAATAACGATTCGAAAGAAGCGATCGAATCATCCAACCAACCAATTGAATCCGAATCGGGACACATCCGTGTTCCTGAATCATCTGACGCTGATTTGGACAATAAAAAGACCCTTGACAGCGGTATTGCCATTGATCTCCAAAATACCCGTTCCTCAACCGATGATGCAAACGCTTCTAGTGATGATGAGAGAGATGACCGTGGTCTTCAGTTGCTCGGCTCCATCTTGCCTGCTGTTGAACAATCAGTGCGTGCCATTTCCGAAGAAAAGGCAAAGAGACAAGAGAAACTAGCATCTGAGCCTCCCGTTCAGCAGCCAGATTCACCAGTTGAAGAACGTATACCCTCGGAAGAACGTGAACGCGCTAATCGTAGTCGCGAGTTTGAGTACTCCATTGAGGATCCCATTGATTTGGATATGTTTAGAGATAATGTCATTGCTATTCAATCCGTAGATCCAAAGAGTATTCCTGTTAATATTCTTGGTCCTCGTGAACAAGAACAAGCAGGTAGAGTTATATAAATAATATGTGAATAGAAAGGTGCTGATCTTTTCGCCTCCTTTTTTTATAATTTAGATGAACCTGTCAGAGAGGGTATGAAGTATTTGTTTGATAATAAGTTTATGAAGGCAAAACAAGTATTTCAAACAAATGCTAGTTAGTAAGTGTATTTTCTATTCCAAAAAAAAAAAAGAAAGAAAGAAAAAGTGCCTGGAGTACTTATCATTCACTATAGCGATCCACTCTATGCTCTTGGTTTAGGTGCTATGGCTTTTATTAAAGGTAAATACAATAAAATAAAAAACAGGATAGTAGGTGCTGATAAAGCGATTGTTTCTACAAAAATCATTATTTTGTATCATTAGCAACTATGGTAAGTACACATAATATTTATATGTGATTATCTTTACTGATTCATCCCTTATGAATTAGACCTATCACACTTCCGATATCGATGTTGCCATGAATGCTTTGGTCACAGCATATACCATTGCAAAGACACAGATCGATAACTCGTCATATAAGAAGCCTTTCAAGGATACAGTTGGACAGTACTTTTCCAGCTTCTTATCCAATAAAACAGGCTTGCCCGCAGATCCACCAGCTGCCACTATGCCAAATACGAATGGCGGTCTTGCACCTGCTGGCTCCTTCATTCCAAATGGTGTATTGAGAGCACATGTTGTCAAGGCAGAATGCTGTCTTTTGATGGGTATCCTTCAGATGACTCAAGAAAGTGTAGTTGGATACTTGAAGTGTGGTTTGAATATTAGAAGAGGTATATTTGTATATATACAATTGAATGTTTTCTTTTGTATTCATTCGTTTATTATATAGCCTATCATAGTTATAGTATTGTCTGGCAAGAATACAAGCGCATGGGACAAGAGTATACAAGACACATGGATTGCGATACTGTATCCGCTGTTCAATTTGGTATCGGTGCTGTCCATCTTATCTTATCATCCATGCCTGCCAAGATCTTAAAGATCTTCTCAGCATTAGGTTGGAAGAGTGATAAGCAATTGGGTTTTGCATTATTAAAGTTGTGTGTAGAGGGACGTGGTATTCGCTCGCCTTTGGCTGCTCTTACGTAAGTGAATAAGCAATTGGATCCTCTCTTGATGTATAGGACAATCAAAGCTTATCATTATATTATTTTTTAGTCTTTTAGCCTACTATTCAATCTTGACTTCCTTTGTACCTCAGCTTTATACCAAAGAAATGATGAGCCCCGCCATTGAATGCTTGATGGATGCCCAGAGAAACCATCCAAACTCATGCTTCTTCCTTTTCTTTGCAGCTCGTATTGCACGTGTAGCACGCAATCTACCACTTTCTACCCAGTCCTTTACCTTTGCAGTTGAATCTAGCAGAGGAGAATGGGCCGAAGTAGCCATGAAGCAAATGTCCGACTATGAGATTGGATTTAATCTTTCGCTCCAATTGGATTGGGAGGGCGCTGCCAGCTACTTTGAGCAGCTCTGTCGTGAAAAGTATTGGTCGACAGTCTTTTCAAAATACTTTGTGGGTGCCTGCCGTGAGATGATGGGACAGCGAACTGAAGCCATCCTTGCCTTTGCAGAAATCCCAGAACTTGCAAAGCAGCAGCAAAAGCAGACAACTTATATTGATGCCTATGTACAAAAGAAGGTCGAGTTTTTCCAAAAGAGCGGCTACCAAGACATGGACTTTAATCTTCCTGGTCTTGAGCTGTTGTTGGTATTAAACGCATTTGAATACATGGAGCCAAGTGCATTGGAGCAGTGTCTTGATTTGGTTCAACGCACCTTGGAGCTGATCTATGAGCGTGAGAAGATCGAATACAATATTAGACTTAGAGAATTGGTTCCTGTCAACACACCACCAGACTATTACGATCAGAGAGCCATCTTACTCTTGATTAAATCGTCTGTGTTGAATTCATTGGGAAGATATAATGAAACCATCGCTCATTTAAATTGGATTCTTGATCATAAGCACTGTATAAAATCAGAGAATTGGATTACACCATTCACTTATTGGGGTAAGACTCTAAAGGAGAATGCTTGGCAAAAAAAAAAAAAGAAAGAAAGAAAGAAAGGAAGAGGAAGAGGAAGAGGAAGAGAGAAAAATCAGAAAACTAATTATTACTGTTATTATTATTTTAGAATCCGGAGTAACAAGTTGGGGACTGGGTAACTATAAGAAGAGCCGTAAGTTGTGGCAACTTGCTATGGGATGCACGAAATATGATTTTGAATATCGTATGGCAGTCAGATTAAGTCTTGCTTTATCCAAGTGTGATGAGGTCGGTATTAATCACATTAATGAAAAAGAGATCAAGGGTCCTTCAACAAACGGTCGTAAGCGTATGCCTATTGTTAATTCCATTTAAGGAATCCAAATCATATTTAACTTATTATGTATTTAAACGCACACATATATCGAGAGAGAAAAAAAAAAGAGTTGTTTTGATCCTTCAACTGCTTTTAGAACTCAAAAACATTTTAATAGTAGTAATATTAATAAAACTGATGATAATTTAAGGTTACACCAAAGTTCAGAAACGTGGAAATAATACCATAGCTTTTATTGCATCTGCACCATCATTTGTTTAATATGCATCTTCTATATTGTTTTTATTATTTTAGGATCTTTATTTTTCTTTTTTATATAAAAGAAAAAAAAAACAAAAGAAATCAAGGTTATTTATAAATCTTGGATGATGTTATCATTTTTGTCTTTATTTTTTCTTTTCTTGGAATTTAAAAGATGTGTTACGTTCTCGCTAATAAAGTTACTGTAATACAGAATTGTACTGAACACGAAACAGAGAGGTGGAGTGAATACCATTGGTATCAACATGTCTACCGTTTCATCTACAGTTTATGGTTCATTAAAAAAAGCGAATAAAGAAAAAAGGAATGAAAAATTAATGTAAAAGTGAAAAAGAGTGTGAAATATCTTTAGCTTGTTACAAAATTTATAAAACATTACATGTTCCAATACCAAGAATATATTTTAGTTCGTATTTAGGGGGGGGGTGAGTGATCCAAAAGGAAAAGTCCCATTTATTTTATGAATCTATTTATTTTCTTATTGAATCTGAACTCGACCAAGTTATAAATAAAACAGAAATAAAGCAGTAATAAACTTATAATAATTGTAAACATAAAAGCAGCGAGAGTAGTGACAATAGCAAAACCTTATAGCAATATCATTTATTAAAGAAGTTGTACTGTATTAGAATAAACGAGAATACTCAAAAAATAATAATAAAAAAATGGGAAAAACAGTTTAGATCTCACAACCTTTATAAGTGTATACACAGCTACTTATATGAAATGATCGGTAAATAAATAGCAAAAGATTATAAACTTGCATTAAAATAAAAATAATAACCAAGTTGGTATTGGATCCTCCAGCGTCCGCACATGCTGATGGGAATTTCCGTGTTGCAATGGCATTTGGCTTACAAGTAAAAAAGATTGGAGAGGTTAATAACCAAAAAAGTATAATAAATCTCTTTAAAGCTGCTATAACGATATCTGTGACCCAAATCTCGGATTCTGACTGGTCAGTGTAAAATCGCTTGTGTTTATTGCATGTTCCTGATAAAGCCAAGTCATGTCAAGATGATTTTCCATAGTTGTACGATGTAAGCTTAAAAAGGTAACCTTGTTTTTTTTACTTTTTTTTTTCCCTCCAAGTTGTACACCGTGACACTCATATAGCGGACATGAATAAATCTCTGTTCACAGAGCAAAAACAAGATGATGAGTGGTTGAAAGGTGCCTCTTTTTGTGTGCAGGTGAGTACAATATGAGCAATATGAACGGGTCGGATGAAGGATCTTACACAACTGCAGATCATTTCATTTACAATTATGGTATTTATAAATATACAATTTCTTGCCATTCATTTTATGAAAGTGTGATAGATTTGAGATCAAATAAATTAATGTGAAAGAAACACTAGAAATATTCAAGTATTTTATAGTTTTTTATTTGGCTTATTGTTTTTTCCCCTTATTAATTTTTATCATTAGTACCAAGCGCTAAAAAAATAAATCTAGACCGAAAATACGATATGTTTGGCTTATTAAATGCCTAAGTGAAGAAGTTAACCAAAAAATTGAGACACGAGATGTCCTATAAAAGTTTTGTAACTCCTACTAAAACTATTACATTTCACTAAATTACCTTTGTGTCGCCCATCATGGAGCTACTTGGATTTATTTATTATAGTCGATCCCATCACAACCCATTCTTTTTCTTGTTTCTTGGATTTTTTTTGTTTCTTTTCTTTTTCTTTCTCATTAGTTTTTCTATTTTCTCTTTCTCTCTCAGTCCATTCTTTTCTAAACTAAACCCCCCTTCCTTCGTTCTTCAGACTTAGATTATAATGAAGTTCCTTGTTTCCGTCTCCCTTTGTGTCCTCGTCCTTGCATCTCTTGTCAACATTGTCAAGGCCTATGAGCTCCGTGGTCGTGGTATTGCTACTGTTATGAGCTTCCCTAACAGCACCGACACCACTGATCTTACTAAGCGTGGTGGCCGTGGTACTTGGTACGAATTGACTTATGACATCCTATAGCTTTATATTAACAATTTTTATTTTGTTCCTATTTTTAGGTACAGTGGCAATGATTTGAAGAACGCCGCCTGTTACGACCGTAAAGGTCTTCCTGCCTACTCTGCTAGCATTCACAGCATGATTGGTGCTATGGTAAAATTAAATTTTATTTATTGATTTAAAAATAGCACAATCCTAACTTTTAATTAAATCATAGGCCATGAATTCATTTGAGTCCTGCTACAAGTGTATGAAGATCACTAACAACAGTAACAAGAAGACTGTTATCGTCAAGATTGTTGATAAGTGTGCCGGTTGCGAAGTTGGTAAGTAATTGTAATCACATTCTGCATTCAAACACTAACATGTAAAAATAGGTAAGGCCATTGATCTTACTCCCGGTGCTTTCCAGAAGCTTGCTGACCTCGACACTGGTGTCGTTGATATCGCTTGGAAGGCTATCACTTGTCCTACTCACATCTCCCCCAAATACGGTCCCAAGAAGAAGTAAACATCTTTGACACCAAAGCACACATAAAAAATCTCCTAAAAGGAAATGGATTATTTACTGTTTCTTTTCTTCCCTTTTCATATATATTTAATATATAATTCCCCTTCTTTTTAAACCTTGACAACATTTCTTCTTTTTTTGAATTGATTCAAGCATAACTAAAAGATAAATCAACAACTCATTCTAGTCTTTCTTTTTTTCTTTTTTTCTTTTTTGGCTTGTTTGTTTTAACTATTACATCTTGTTTCTATTGAATATGCTTGGTAATAGCTCTAATAAGTGTCAAGTTGTGAATTCTTGATTTTCAACAAGACAAAACTGGTTTAATTTAATAAGAAAATACAACTTTATATTCTCAAACATAGTAATCCATTACTGTATAAGGAATATAGTAGTGCTTGGATAATAAAGGGTTTTTAAATATGGCCAAGGGGCGATTTTCATGTCAAGTAAACGTCGTAAACGCATAAATCATTATCCGTAATAGTTCAAGGTGGCCCTATTACCAATACAAACAAAATTAAGAAATCTGTTGATGATAACAAATAAATATATAATGTTTTCCCTCTTTTTGAGTTTGGTGGTTGTATCTTTATTGATATATGTATTATATATTTAAATAGTGGTTTCATATTTAGTTCTTCTTCTCTTCTGTTTCGGCCTTTTGGAGAAACTCCTTGATGAAAGCTTCTTCATCGGAGGAAGAGGCTTGGATTGGAGGAGTGGCAGGTTGAGGTGCCTTGGGTCTCATGACAGCGGCGGTACCAGCAGCAGCGTAAGCGCCAATAAAGAACATGGAGATCTACAATAACAATAAGTCTTTTTATCGTGATTCGTCTTTTTTATATAAATGCGCTTACTTGGTAGTTAGGAATGTTTCTTCCGGCGATGGTGTAGTATCCTCCCATTATGCGTATATGAGTCAATTAAAAAGATGGAGAGAAAAAAACAGCAAAAAAATAAAAAGTTGTAGTAAAAAATAACAGGGCCTGCGATCAAGTCCATTTTATGACGTCAGCCAAGTTAAAAGTGATATGGGCTTCCTTTTATTGGCTGAAAAGGAAGAGCGATGAATTGTCAGCAAGATGCATGATTGCAGTTCAATTGTATAAAATAGCACTGAAGGTAGTACTTTTGAAGATACTAAATATTAGCTATTTAATAGCTTGTTCGTTCGTGTTGGCCTTGTTACAACCATTTATGGATTATCTGGGCAGATCACGTATTAGGAGGATTGGAGTTGTTGAGGGGCAGCATGCAACAAAAGTACCTAGACTCATATTCTAGTTTTGTAGGTAATTTTCAGGCTAACCAACAAACGCTTTCTAGAAGTGGAACAGCTTGCGGCTCCTATTTGCTGGCCACAAGTAGGAAAAGGGAGTTAGGGGAGACATACCCACTACCTGGAATTAGTTTACGCTTGCGTGAATATTTTTTTCTTGGTGTCGAACCGTGGCTAGTGGATGATGAATAGCTATCTTCCAACAGAGTAGTGTGAAGTTAGGGACAGGAAAATTGATTGGTTGTGCCCCTTGATATCTCAACTGTCTTTCGAACTGTGCGTCGCGATTCTCCTTTGGCTCTCGAGTCGTAAAAGGCTCTTGAAGTCATAAAAACCCAAAAAAAAAACCAAGACTAGTTATATATGTGAAATGGAACAAGAGAGAAAAGTAAAATAGAGTAAAGGTACCATGGCAATCCTTTTAATACACCAGTCAAAAGTCCTGCCGAAACTTTAGATTTCTCTAAAATGGTTAAATCCTGTATTTGATCCAGGGGATGGATCGCTAACTGTTGGTAACACACTGCAAAATAGTATGCCTAATGCAACAATCGAAAATATACTCATCGTCTGTAATGTGATAAGAGTCATTTTAGGCGGGCGATGATCACTGTGCTGTTGATAGTGCCACTGGTATCAGCACCTCCTTGTACGGTCCTGAGATAAGAGCTTTTTGCCTAATTTGTGAAGTCATTTGTAAATGCGACAATGTAAAAATCAATAAAATGTGCAAGTATTCGAAAGTTTATACAGAAAATCTTTTTAATTAATGCATAAACTTAAGTTTCTGCCAAATATTTCTTTTCGTGAAGACTACAGTAACACACTCTCCACGCAGGTTAATGTGGAAATGATTTCTATGCTTTATCTGTGGACTTCCCCTTTTTTAAATCATTTTTCAGATTTAAGATTCAATATTTAGTCTGTTAGCAAATGTTGTACTGTCTTTTTCAAGAAAATGAGAACAAATTTCAAATTAATGAGAAAAGATTTCCAA
>VCJC01001305.1:31502-41968 GCA_024140195.1 Backusella luteola | reverse complement strand
TTTTTTTTTTTTTTTTTTTAAAAAAAATGTTATAAAAGGAAGGAAGAAAGGGATTTCTATTTCATTAAAGACGAAGAGATCTAAACCGCTGTGTAATAGAGGACCACATCGATTCACGTCTAGGATGCCCATACTCATCATACTCATCTGATAAGGATTCAACCTGAGGACTGGGGCTATGCGCTGTATAGGTATTCTGCTGCTGCACTGTATTTGTGGCAGTAAAATAGTCATTCCAAGTCATACCTTGTTGATATGGGTCTGCATAAAAGTCCTCATTGTCAAGCTCACTTTGCTGCTGACGCATTAACATACCTCGCTTATATCGTCTGCGGAAATAGAGGGCTCCACTGACAAGCATAGCGACACCTGCAGTTGCCCCAACAACAGCACCTGCAATGGTACCACCCGATGTCGAATGACCCTCCTCTGATATATCTGAAGCACCAGCAACAAGCGACGGTATAAGTGTCCTGTGTATATGACTTAGCTTTTTATATGAAACTCAAAAAATAGAAACTTACGTTGTTGGAACAACAGTGGTGACAGTAACGGTCATTCCATTAACAACTACCTCAGTTTCGGTGGGAACCTCAGTTGTTGCAATCACCATGATAAAACTGGAGGAACTGGGCGATAAAATTTGTGCTGAAGATACTGGTGTGACACTGATGGAAGATGATGTACCTTCAAAATAACTTTCACTCTTGCTCGCAACAGTTATGCCATTGCTATTTTTGCTAAAAACGGTACTTGTCGCAGGATCAGATACAGTCTATATACGCAAATTAGTTGGATAAACATATTCACCATTTAGAAATGTATACTTACGTTACTGACTATTTCTGTTAAGCTAGGGCTTAAATTTGGAGAAGTTATAATACTGCTTTGTACTAAGACACTTTCTTGAGGTTTTGCGCTCTCCAAAGTAGAGGAGGATATTCTAGAGGCGGGCGAAAGGCTTGAACTATAAGATATACTTGAAGATGAAGACATAGTCTGTGCAATAACAGACTCCGATTTCAAACTATGACTAGAAGTGCTGGTTTCAAATGAAGGCGTTGGTGCTGTAGAACGTTCTTTGGATTATAGAAAAAGATTTATTTTAGTAATTAAGGTTTTTTTTAAAAAAAATATATATTTAAACAAATAGTTATATTACCAGATGTGCTTTCAGTAATAACACTTGACGTTCTTTGAGTGCTACTTATCTCAGTATATGACCTAGTAATTGATCTCTGTAATGTAGAAGACGGCTCGGTACGTGTGATATGACTGGTAGTAGAAGATGTGTCACTAGTAGGAATACTCAAGATATTTGAAGTGCTGCTATTATTATCATAAGAAGTAGCCGATGATGACTCAAGCGAAGTTATGGTAGAAGATACATCAGTTGCTTTTGAAGTGGTATACGTTGAATCTGAGCTTTTTGAAATATAACCAGAAGTTGTTGTCATATCTTTCCTTGTAGTTACATGTTCTGAGTTACTGGCTTTACTGATGTTACTGTTTGTTGTGGTTGGAATAGCCGTAGTTGATGCATCACTAAAAGGTATTGTAGAGCTATCTGTCGTTGGCTTCAACGTGCTACTAGGATTAGTTGAAGTTACTGAAGGTGATTCCGTTATGCTGGTTGATAGTTGACGAGGAGTAGCCGTAGAGGAAGTCTCTAACGTGCTGGTACTGCTTGTGCTCATGTTATCAATGTTTGTACTGATTGCACTACTACTAGAATGTAATGGATTGAATGATGAAGTGATAGTATTGGATTCGGTTGAGGTGCTAAATAAAGTGGGTGATGTGATGGAATTTGTATTCGTACTTTCTGATGTAGAAGCGGCGATACTACTTTCACTTGTGATAGTGTATGGACTTGTTATTGAAGGTGTATCTGTTGTTTCACTACCCGTACTGGTTCCTTTAGTTGCTGAAAATGTGATGTATGTGCTCGTTTGAGTAGTATATTCAATATGATCCGTTTCTGATGTTGTTCCTGATGATGTTATAGACGAAATACGCGAGTTTCTTGTAGTAGTAAAATATGCTGATGTCATTGCAAAAGATGATTCCATTGTTGATGATATACTCTCTGTAGACTCTGTACTAGTATGTATATTTGAATTAGTGGTTCCTTCTGTTGGTATTAAAGAACTCGTCGCTGTTTCGCTCATGGTTCTAGTAGTTGGCTGAATAGATTGGGTAGCATCTGTTGAAGAATAATATTCTGCGGATGTGATAGCTTCGGTATTAGTTTCGCTTGTAGTAGAGATACTGGTGGGAGCAACAGTGTAACTTGATGGAGATGCCACGGAGGTAGTTTTATCAGCTGTTAAAGTAGCTACTGAATTGGTATGTTCAGAGCTTTCAGATACCGTACTACTTGTGATAACACCAGTAGTTGTTTGAATATATGAATCTGTTGTTAAAGTGAAAGTGGTGCCAGAATTTGTCATAGAGGATTCCGTTGTTATTCTTCTGAATGAGCTTTCGGAGCCCTCAGTAGTAGTAGCTGATGTAGTATATGAATATGGAGTTATTGGAAGGTCGGTAGAAATAGTTTTGCTAGTATCAAAACTCAATGAATTGCTCGATGGTGTTGATACACTTGCTGTTTCCGTAGTGGTTATTATTGGTGCAGTTACCGATGATAAGTCTGTACTTGTTATGGTCTCAATTGAATCAGTTGTGCTGCTGATACTGTATGATGTTGAAATAGTCGGAGTAAAAGAATACGTAGTTGATGAATCTGCGATAGATTCTTCAGATGTTTCTGTACCTAGAATAGAACAAAATAGTTAGTTAAATACGTTTATTTTTTTAATAGTTATATTTACTTGATTCAATGGGAGTAGTTGATTTGCTAACACTACTAGTAATAGTTATTATATCTGTTGAGCTTGTGATCGATTCGGTACTATCTCCTGTAGTTGTAGTATAACTTGTGGAGTCAATTGTACTGCTGGTTTTATCCGTTGTACTAATAGAACTGGTCTCAGAGGTCTCAGTTGTCATAGGAATTGAAGTAATTTCAGTGCTATCAATAGTGGTAGAGCTTGCCGTTTCTCTTGTACTGCTATTAATTTCTGTTGTAATAGTAGAAGTATATAACTTTGTAGTCGAGTCACTTGTAAAAGTTTTATCTGTTGGATTTTCAGTGTTACTAGTTATTGTTGTTGTCATATCATCAGTCGTTGTTATATAATTTGTTGTACTAGCTGATTCACTCGCTGCAGTAGAAGACTCTTTCTTTGTCGTAGTTTCAGTACTCCCAGTAGTTATAGAATCTGTTGAATAAGTAAGACTATTATTTGTGGTGGGCTCCATGGAATCAGAAGTAGTACTAGTATATTTCGTTGCTGAAGATTCTGTTGTAGATTCAATGGATGTGGTGGATTTGGTAGAATAAGTGGTACTATCAGAATAGTATGTGGTAGTAGTCTCACTAGATTTAGTAGATTCGATGGGATCAGTAGTGGTACTAATGTACGTAGTAGTCTCACTAGATTCAACGGGATCAGTAGTGCTACTAATATCTGTAATAGTCTCACTAGAGGCAGTTTCAGTGACTTCAGAAGTTGAGCTATGACTTGGAAAATCGGTGGATGTAGTTGTTTCTTCAAAAGTTGTTGTTGTGACCTCGGTTCTAGTTCTCGTTTTTGAAGTGGCAGTCGTAGAATCAGTAAACTCTGCTGAAGAATGTAATTCTGTTGTAGTTTCTTTAGTAGAAGTCTCACTGGTTGTACTAGAATTATCAGTGGTAGATGTACTATTACCAGAATCTGTCGAGGTAGTTGTATTTTCATTAGTTTTGGTGGTAGTATCAGTAGCATCAGTTGTAGTAGATTCAAATTGATCTGTACTACTTATACTTGTACTATCTACAGTTGAAGAATCAGTTATGCTTGCTGGTTCTTCAGTGGTACTGGTAATGTTATCTGTTGTTGATGGATTTATCTCACTTGAAGTTGTGTCTGTAGTTGACGTATATTCTTCTGATTCCGTAGAAGTTGTTGATATTTCCGGTTTTTTAGTTTTAGTTCTAGTATCTGTTGGTGTGGGTTCATCGGTGGTGGTATCATCAATATAATCTGTCGTACTTGTTACTTCTTCGGTATCTGTAGAAGTAGTTAGAATATCGTCCGTAGTTGCATGATGTTTTGTACTAGTGATTTCATCTGTAGTCGTACTTTTTATATGAGTTTCTGATGTCGTTGTTTTGCTTGACTCAGTTTCTGTATACTCAGTAGCCATAGTCGTGGATTCAGCAGAGTGGGTGCTACTAACATCATCAAAGGTTGTTTTTGATTGGTCTAATGTTTCACTGGATGTAGTGTTTTCATCAGAATTTGTTGTTTTTGGTGGATCTGTTAGAGTTTTTGTCCTTTTTTTTTCTGAAGTGGTTACTTCGTCTTCAGTTGTGGTATAATTATCCGTAGTAATTTCTTCTGTTGTGGTAGGTACTTCTTCTTCTGTAGAGGTTGTTCTATCCCTTTCACTCGTAGTTTTATCGATAGAATCAGTAGTTGTTTGTTCTTGCGTAGGTACGAGTGACGAGGTATCTTCAGTTGTAGTTATTGTTTCATCTGTAGTTGTTTTATGTTTTTCTGTAATAGTAGGGTCAGCTGTAGATGTCAAAAAAGAAGTACCGTCTATAGTTGACGATTTCTCATCTTTTGATGTCTCTTTATGCTTTTTGGTTGTAGTTTCTTCAGAAGAGTCTGAGGTAGTAGTTGGGTCATCTAATGTTGAAGAAGATGAAATGTCTTCTGTAGTTGTCCTTTCATCATCTGAAAATGTGATCTTATTCTTCTCAGTTGTAGTAACATCTGGGTAATATGTTGATGTTGGTGTATATGTATCTTCAGTAATAGTTAGTTCTTCATCGCTCGATGTCTTGTCATTCTTCTTTTCAGTTGATGTGCTTTCTGAATCATTTGTGGTTGAATCAGTTGGCGTTGGATCCTCAGTAGAAGTTATTTCTTCTTCTGTCGTTTTATGCCTTCCAGTATTTTCACCATTATCAGTAGTGGTATAGTCAGCATTTTCTGCGGTAGTTTTGGTTTCAGTATCTTCGGTGGTAGAATATTTCTCCGAATCTATTGATACTAAATGCATCAGTTCTATTCTACAATACACTTTGAGTTAGAAGATATTTACCATCTGATGTATCTTCATCTGGATTATTAATCTTTGACTTTTCTTGGTCAGTGTCTGAGGTCGTAGCATCATCTACAGTAGTTGTTTCTGTAGCTCCATCTTCTTCATTTTAACAAGAAGGATAAAATATAATTAAAAACTATAAGCATTTTTATGAAGGATATATATATATATATGTAATTACCTTTTATTTTATCTTTCGTGGTTTCAGAATCTTCCTTTTCTTTACTACCTTTTTCAGAATCGGAAGTAGGTGTTTCATCATCCGCGCTTGATGTTTCTTTAGACTTAGTATCTGCTGAAGTACTTTCGTCATCCATATCGTCTTTTTTTTTATTGCTTGAATCAGCTGTGCTGGATGATTCATCATTTTTTGATGATGATGAGGTGTTCTCTGAGGAATATGTGCTTTGCTACAAATAAAACGAAGTGAAATAAGTTAATAAGATCTGCTTAAAAATAAAGAATAATACATACATCAGCACTACTATTCTTTTTTCCAGATCTTCCTGAAGATGATCCATCATCATTTACGTTATCCTTTTTCATATAAAATAGTAATAATAGTTATAATCTTAGGTTGTTTTCATCTGAATGAAAATTCATGCTTACTTTATCCGCTAATACTTGTATTTTAGATGCTGAGTTGTCATGAGATAGTGATTCCTGTTGTAAATAGGAAATATCTTGTTCAAATTGTAAAGGAAAATCCATTGCTAAACTCCACAAGATGGTGAATTAGTAGATAAGAAGAAGGAATGAGGATTTAGCTATTAATGAAGATATAAAAATAAAATAGAGGCCGAAAAAGCTATAACAAAAACAAAGGCCGATAAAGAATGCCACACTTTGTTTCTACCTTAGCTTCGAAGAAAAAAAACGATTGGTTTATAAATGGGTTACCAAGCTTTGCGTAAGTTCAGAAAGTTAAAAATGTTTGAGGCATTCTAAAAATATATTTTGACGGTCCGTAGATACCATTTATATATGTAAACTCTGATTTCTTCTTGTAGTGGATCCTTTTTTCCTTGCCTGTAAAGTTGTGATAATGTATCATAATCAATGTTTTTGAAAAAAAAAAAACGAGGTAGGAAAAAACGTTTATGCGATTATATTTTGAAGTCTTTTTTTATTGTTTATTTTCGGAAGAGAATTGCCTTTTTCTGTAAAAAGGTGTTTCTTTTAATATAAATAAATTGTTTCAAGTCGTGTTCTTAAAAGTGAAAGCAAAAAGATTGTCTATGAGTAGTTAGAGGATTGATGGGATAAATAATTCCGTGATGTTGAATTAAGATTTTTTTTCTTAATGTTAAAAAAGCATAGATGTGCAAAGTCGAGAACTTTTTACTATAAATGTTTCTGAATTTAAAAAGAGTTAATGAAGTTATGCCTTTCGTTCTCTTTGACTATCACATATTTCCTTTCTAATATTCTTTTTATATCAATCAATCAAAGGTTCATTTTATCAATTAGCTGCTTTGAGGGTGTTTCTATTTAATATTTAAGAAAAATTCTATCATTTCTTGTGTTTCTGTATTTTAATCTAGATCTGCAATAAAGCATTTTGTTGTTTCTATGAGAACTGAAATGGGAATTCCTAATTTCCAATCAATATGACCAGCACCAAGATAGACAATTGGAGGCTAGATACAATGCATCATGAGCATTATGCTGCTTTGGTATTTCATGTTCTCTCTCTCTGCTTACCTCTAATTTAGTAACTGATTCTGCAAGAATTACCGGAATCGGATCCTTCATGCCAATGGGAGATACACCTCCCTTTTCAAAACCTGTCATTTTTAAAGAAACCTACTACAAATCAATCATCCTATTCATATAATTCTGTCTTGATAGTATACGAACTTCAGGATCTGCAAGACGAAAGTTGTAGTTCTTTTTACTGATTTCCTTATTCTTTAGTCCTCTAGCATAATTCAATAGCTTTTGCGTGTTGACAGGTGTGACATACTACTTTTGTATGTATCCATTAATATCCGGTCTCTTCCATGTAACATACTTCTTTGTTTAATCATACCTGTGTAATAACACAATAGTATCTGGAATAAAGAGGATCCGATATGTCATTATGTGTACACCGTGTGTTTTCGAGAATGACACTCTTACACATATGAGCTCTCGAAGGTGCACCTACTCGGAACCTGTCCTTCTTTTTAGTATCCTTTCTCCCACTTTCTCTTTCTGTATACATTTCAGTAGTACTTTACGCTCTTTGTTGTAATTCCCAATCATAATAATCTGACTCTACTGGAATTATTTGACATTTGCGAAGAATGTTAAGTTTTTCAAAAACCTCCTTAATCTACTAATCAAGTAAGTAAATGTGTGATTTATATAGAGAATTGAATCAGCTTTAAATTACATGTTGAACCATTGGAGGACAAGGTAAAGTAAGATCTTGCTTAGCACAGTCTACATCCCACTGCTTCATGTATCTCTTAGATACACTCGCAAATAAAGCACTAAGGTCGTTCTGAATAGCCTATTTGTTATTTGTGTTGGTATCAAAATGATAAATAGTAATTAAAAGGAGATAATATACTCGCACATACCTCAAGTGCAACTTGCTCTTCCTTTGCCAAGGTGGAAACTCTCATATTTAGAGAAAGAAAGAAAAAACAAACAGGAGTTTCAACCCAAAAAATAAACATGTAAGCATAGTGGCTTATTGTTTATTTTCCTGGGTTCATCCTATTTTTGTTCCTGGGAAAATAAACCTCAATAAAAGGAAATGTTCCCACCATTTAAGCTCAGGGCGATTAATGCAAATTGATGCAATCTTATGATGGATAACAAGGATACAAGCGTGTGAATAAGTACAATTGTACTCTCTCTCCTTCTTCACTTAATACCTTCGTAATATCACCCTATTTCTCTCACGCTATTTTGCTCGCTTTTGCTTAATAACAACAACAAGATGTATAAAAACACACATACTAGGTTTATTAATGAAAGTTTGTAGCTGTCAAAGTCTTGTAAAACAAACAATCCAACGAACCACCAAATGAGAAAAATAAGTAAATTACAACATCTAATCGGTACCAAAGTATCTACAAGAATAGTGGCGTTAAGCGATGTTTGCTTTTCCATTCTATTTTGCTTTATAAATCATTTACCTGCAACCGAAATCACCACAACCAGGCATGATGTACTTATCTTCGTTTAAGCACTCGTCTAATTCTCCAATAACAATCTTAACCTGAGGATAGCGCTGAACAAAAGCGTCAATACCTTCAGGTGCGCCAATCAAGTTCAAAAAGATGATGTGATCTTCTTTTACATTGTTATCGAGCAATACTTGAACAGCTTGCATGGCAGAACCACCAGTGGCTAAATCATCATCAAGGTATTAGTAAAATCAATAGTGGAAAAAAAAAAGCACTTACCAAGCATAGGATCCAATAAAAGAACATAACGAGAAGAAATATCCTTGGGAAGCTTGGAGTAGTATAACTAAATATAAATAGTTTAGAATGCTTTGATTCAACTTTGTACTTTCTGTTTTTTGTGTTTACCTTGGGTTGGTGTGTTTCTTCATCACGCTGAATCAAAATCTTACCGATTCTAACGCTTCTATAGAATTTTTTAATATCATGCTTTCTATCTATTTCATTTTTGACCTTACCTGCAGCAATCACGTAAACCTTGTTCCATTGCTTCACCAGCACGCATGATAGAAACACCACAAATACGGCCCTCGAATGCAATACCCTTATAATCGGCACCAGTTGGGGTGACGACAGTCTTGTCAACAACAGGTAAATGGTTCAAGCCTATAGCAGCACACCACTTAGCTTTTTCAAGAGAAATAGTATACCAATAATAAACGCTTTACCTTCTTCTACCAAAAGACGGATAATACGATCAGCATAAAAAATAAAATCGGAACGAGGAGTGTCTTTATCACGGATGATGGTCATAAGACCCTTTAATTGGGAGGTTTGAGGGAGAAGTTTAACTTGTTCAGGTAATGTATAGTTGCTGGACATTATTTAATAGAGGGGGAATAAATAAAGAAGAAGAAAAAGAAAAAGAAAACAAAAACAAAAACAAAAAAAAATCACTAAAAAAAAAGAAAAAGCTTTCCACTCCAAGAACCAAAAAAACGTCACAATGCATTTTCGTTATGGTTTTACATAAAAGGATATCATAGAAAGCGCTAACTAAATTAAGATTAAAGATTATGTGTTACTTTTTCACTCTTCCCAAAAAATAAAATCACCCGAGAAAAGGCAAGCAAAAAAAATTATAAAGATCAATGAAGTAAATCACATTATTCTGTATTTCTAATATTAATGATAACAAATCTTTCTCTTGGGAAACACAAGATAAAGTCCAGTTCTCTATCTTGTTTTTCAAGATACAATTTTTTTTTGTTACACATTTTCATGATGAAGACAAAAAAATTTTTTTTTAAGTTTTGACTTTGCTGTGAATGCGTTTTTTTTCCTGTCTCACTATTCAACAGGCGAAAGCCATTATCTTTGATATATGCTAACTAACATTTCCATCTGATAATAAATATCATACTAAAAGGAAACTCCCTACTCTTTTTTCTAATTTATGTTTGAAGACTTGGAAAAAGATAGTTCCGGAATTTGAAGGGAAGCGTTCAAGTTTCCGGTAAAAAGTTCGATCTTGTGCTGCAATAAGTTGACATCAAAATGGATAGAGAAAACAGTTTAGATTACTCTTTTGCTACTCCAGTCTTTTTGTTTGCTTTTGACTACTTTATTCTGTTTTTGTTTTCATGTTATACTCCTTTTTTTTTCGCTATTAATAAAAAATAACTGATGTTAAAATCCGAATAATGTCGACGAGAGCAATTTCCATTGTCGTACTTTTATTTTTCAATTGTTTTAAACACTCAAATTGTTTGTCCGCTAGAGTATCATGATTGCTTCTTCCGAATCTGTAACTCTTCGCCCTCCATTGTCTGGTAGTATTATATGGGGTAAGTGACAAGTATTTAATCAAAGTAATAGCAGTTACATGTTCTATATGCTTCTTTTTTGATATTTGTTACTTATAAATCGAATGAAGGTTGTATTAAATTGTTAATAAGAGTCTTCACTTATAAATTAAAGTTACCAAGCTGATCTCCATCGTAGTACCAAAACCTAATCTCATTATTTTTGTTTTTATTCCGTTATAATTTGAGATTGACACCTTTTTAACAGCGAGAAAAAAAAAGTATAATAAGACATTGTAAAATATACACATGTACGGCCATGTAATTTAAAAATATCAAAATCTGGATCAGATCAAGCATATACTTTATTCCGATCTAA
>VCJC01001305.1:19251-31476 GCA_024140195.1 Backusella luteola | reverse complement strand
AAAAAAAAAAAAAAAAAAAAAAAAAAAAAAAAAAAAACATCAAAACATATATGAATTTACACAGGAATATCTTAAGTAATAACGCTTTGTAGTTTTATTTATCCAATTTTAAGTCGTAGACTGGGAGTTATAAGCTTCTATGTTGTTTTCAATAGCGGAGATAATATTAGTGGTTCTCTTTTCAAATGATGAGTTATGGTCTCCAGTTACTAAATAATATAAACGATAAATACATGCATTCTAAACTTTTTTTCTTCTTCTGATGAACTTACCAGCTGCTGGAGTAATTTGAAGTTTCAAATTATTTGGAAGGACTAGCTGAGACATGGCATTATGCAATTGATTAATACCTCTCTTGCCCAAATCCTTCAAGTATCCCTTTCTACAACTAATCAAGAAAACAATGGTGGTAACAAGTTTGAGCTTTTCTAATGATGTTACTGTTGTAGTTTTATCCTTTAACACATTCACAAGTGCAGTCTGATGTCTTCTTGCCCATTCTTCAGCCTAAAAATCAAAATAGCTAAGTAAATAGGTAAAAATAGTTTGATATAATACTTTACTCTTGAGAGAACGGCATCATTCACTGAGCCCAAGCAAATAAGTATAGCAGAAATCAGCTTCAATGTAGGTATTAATAGTTGGTCGTAGCGGCTCATCAATTCCGATGACGAATCATTATACAATTGAATGGTCGTCAGGTCCTGTTGCTGAGCTCTGATGAAATGGCAATGGCCTAAGACTTCGAATATACGATTTTCTACCAACAACTGTGCACCACGGTTGTTTGTGGCAAGCTTAAGAAGAATCGACATCCTGGCTTCAAATATATAGAGAGGCTGTAAAGGTGCTAAAAGTAAAATAATATTTAAAATTGACTGAACGAATCTATACCTTTGTCTTTACTTACCATCTATTTGTTCCAACAAAGTAGAAAGAGCGCTATCGTCACTTCGAATCATTTCAATTGTATACTGTAAGAAGTTCTTTTCAATCAAGTACTGCTGTACAAAATTACTATCCAATTTGAGTGCAGTTGTGTTGAGAGCATCTAAAGCGATAAAAGCGGTTGCTTTCCATATATCCAATCCATTGCTGGCGTCAGAGCAAATAATATCGAGTAGCTCACCACCACGACTTGTCACCTGATCTACCACGTATTCTTCGGTTTCTTTCTGTGCATTACCCTTGATATGGCCAACAATAAACAGCAAGAAGACATTGATAGCAGTGTACAGGTCGCCTCGACAGTATATATCAGAATCTTTTCTCTGGATGAAATCCAAAAGACCATTAAAAATAGCCTTCAATTCCTCTATAGGCATCTCGGATGTAGGTCTCGCCTCTATATCCTTTCTGAGTCGATTCAGTATTGTGAGAATGACATAGCTTATGTCAGAGAGCACCTCGTCTTCTTTTACAGTAGAGATTTTAGTAATGAGCATGGCCAGCAGTTCAAACAAAATACGCTCGCGGGTTTCGTGAGGAATAAAATCAAAGCATTCTATCAGGGTAATGTGGATTACTTGCTTCCAGGCGTTCATGCAATGGCGCTTTCCTGCTCTGATTTCATTGGTATGATTTAGTGCCACCAAGTGAGAAATGATTTGTTCTGCTTCTTGTTCTATCAATACACGTTCATCATCATTCAAATGTGCCTTTTTGAGACGCTCCTGGTTTAGAATCTTGTAAATCGTCTTGATGTCGTACATCTCACAGCCGTACTGATTCATTATTGTGTAGCTCTCGGGCTTAAGTCCAGCAAAATGGCGAAGTGTAGGGGTCACTGCGAAATCATCGTACCATTTAAAATCAAGTGAGCTAACAAACTCAAACATTCTGACCAAGGGCTGTTGGAACGATGCTTGAGGGCGTAAAAATACATTTGTGGAGCTGTCTGTTTCCATGACATCATCCCGATCGAAATTCATCACCTCGCGACCATATAATAGCTCCATCAATCGGTTTACCAAGGACTTTTGTTGCGAGTTTGCAGTAAAATGAAGTTCAAGCGCGATCGACTCCAATAAAAAGGCGCGTTGGTGCAGCTTCGATCTTAATTTGAAAAAGTCTGTGGAAACGATAGTGCCATCGGCGCAAACCATCCTTCCACCAAATATACTGTTATCACTCTCCAGTTGGTATTCGAGTCGAACGGACATTGCGTTTAGTTGCTGGTAAAAGAAGTCTTCCTGATAACGAAGGAAGCGGATGGTTTGGGCTGAAAGAGCTCCCTTTGAGCATAGTTGGTATATCAACTTGTAGCACTTCTCGGCGAGGATAGGATGAGTATCAATGAGTAGCATGGATTCGTTCAAGTCATCCATCATCACATCATCATCTTCCTGTTGGATACCCTGGCGTAAGAGTCTTGAAAGAGTGTGGAGGCAAGACATACGTGCACGGTTGGTATCAGTATCCATCAGATTGGCCACTCTTATCTTTTTAAGATCATAGCCCAGTAAAAACTCGGTTGCTGTGGGGAAAGGCTTGTCTGAACCTGCATTTTCTAGCAACAAATCGAGAAGAGCCAATCTGGGTGATGTACTTAGTTTGAGGTCGAATCCTTCTTCATATTCATAAATGTTGTCCAAAGTCTCTTGGGCACGCCAGAATGGGATGTTATTGATGTCGTAATCGTAATCATTGTAGGTCATCGTTTCGGGTGTATCTATACTCAATAGCTCGGCAGCTCCAGAGATGATTTTTTCGGCGAACAGGGAAGAGTTCATAATATCAGCAATGCGTTTTGCTAATCCAGTAACTGCAGATACACTTGGTGTAGCGTGACTAAAACCACCGACCTGATAAGTGTCAGTCATATCAGTTGATAGGCGTTGAAGGAGACGAGTACTAAGAAGGCATATTTCCTCCTCATCAGCTTTGTTCATTAGCAAACCAAGTTCGGTAATAACATCAGTATGGAAAAGGAAAAGCTGAGAAAGGGGCACAACAGATGGCATAGGAGGGAAGCTAACATCACCAATTTGGAGTCCAGAAGAGGCCGTATTTTTGGAGAGTTCTGTGATTTTGGGTAATAAAGCCTTATAAAAGGGGCGTTCGATTTCAAGCACACGAGAAAGAATACGCATACAGCGCATACGGCAACGTTGTTGATCAATTGTAGGTTTGTTCCATTTTGTGAGAATGATACGGAACAATTCATTGATTAATCTTCCATCAGATAAAATACGAATCAAAACATCGAAACCAGGTTGTGTCATATAAATCAGCAATGCTTGTACATCCAAAGTATTTTCTGGCTGTCCGCGAAGCATCTCCTCCAAAGGCTGTACATCGAATGCCATAACACTATTTTCCATGACAAACAAACACGCTTCAGCCAATTGCCACTGACTACCGGCGTAGGTATATTTTTGATCCCTTAAGCCCAAGAAGGTGGTGTCTACCACAAATCCAATATACGGAGCAGTAACAAAGCCATGAGGTACACTACCAAGTGTGGTCTGGAAACCCGAGACTAGTGCATCACGCTTACTCTGGGTGTGGATAGCCGATCCTAACAAATGAATGATGGAAAGTGTCTCTGTAAAGACGTGACTGCTTTTCTCCAATTCCATATCACGTACAAACCGAGGGGTCTGGCCATTGACATGCTTTTTATCTGCGCTGACGGGTGAATGCTTCGTGATAATGGTGTCGTTCTCCTCGAGCAATTTCCACATTTGATGCGAAAGTTCTCTTCCCAAGCCTTCAACGCCACCGCCCCAGGGTGAGCAAAATGCCGCAAAGACATCAAACACAGATGCACGCAAGGTTGTGGATGTTGGGCAGTTGCTGAAGTCTAAAAGAATTGTCCTGGATTTCATGACCGCCTTTTCTTCCCAAAATGCTTGTCTAGCATCGGCACTATACTGAATTGTCTGTTGTAAAATAAACAAGAACTTGATCAAGATGGACTCTTCCATCTGTGGCAATACAAGTGGGTAATCGCTCGTCTTGTCATTGTATTGATCGACGTAAAACTGCAAGCCGGAAAAAGGCTTTCCCCAAGAGAAAAGACTACTCGAGTTGAGGTTGGAGTTGACGGTGCCGACGGAAAAGAAGCGCAGCATCTCTACAGCACACTGATCGCCTGTGGAGATTGATCCCAAAAAGTCAAATGCCGCACAAACTGTGGTGGCTACTCTGATATCCAATGTCCAACGAAGAAAGTGATTTAAAGCAGAATGCTCATGAGACCAATATTTAATGCCCTGGTTTCTTTGTTCGCGATAAATGCTAGCCAAGAGCGTATAGAAATCTGCTAAACGGTGATTGGTTGTGTCCATAATAGCTGTGGTAAGCACAGCACTGGCACCAGACAAAGGTGATTGCGAAGGGGTGTTGGAGTCCTCTTCCATATATTTCAACTGTTGAAGCACAGAGAAGCGATGTGCAATAAGCGCCGTAGCCATCTGTTCCAATTCACACAAAACGAAAGACTGAAAGTCGGTTCCAATAAACGAGTTGAACAATCGAAAATCCGTACGGTCCAAATTAGAGCCAGCCTTAACACTGCTCTTTAAAACATCACGCTCTGTATCAATGGACGCATTCTTTTGCTGGAAATACAAAAGGAACTCGTTCAAAAAACCAAACACATTCATATTGATGGCCTGGTCCAATAGCTGGGTTATATCACTGTTGATTGTTTCCTTGTTGCCTGTAGCGGCTATCAACCGTGATGTATCAGGATCTGATAAGTATAAAACCCACTGTAACACAATCACCGCCTTTACCACCGGCACTTTTGACCCATGCATCATTATACGCTCGTGAAACCGTGAAATAAAATCAGCCGTGTTGCTGTTGTTGTTTAAGCTGGCAATCATAACGACAATCATATAAGCGGTGGCTGGATCTGTGAGGTCGGCATCTTCCAGCATCTTTAATATTTCGATTTTATCGTCGGTGTCAAAGCAAAACACGGTGGCTAAGTGATAGAGGATCTGTGCAAGAAAAAGGCGTTCATCTTTCAAGCGTTCCATCTGCAAACCAGACACATTTATTTCCAATTTACTACCTTCAGAGTTGATGGTAGCTATTCCCGATGGTGGTGCTGCTGTCGTCGGTGTTACTGCTGATCCTTGTGACATCAACGTGCTCACCATTTTACTCGTTCTCGATAATGTATCCAGCAAGTGGCGGATGAAGCTTTTGTTATTGTGTGCTCGGGACTGGATGAGCTCTTGTAAGAATAAATAGCAGGTGGTCTTGACGTCGCCCGTTATACATTTGGCATATTTTAAAATGGCCTGTAAACATGCTAAAAGGTAGCCTCTTTCCGTATAATAAAGCACCACTGCTGTATCTATCGCATTCCCTCCTTTAGGTGTTGCACTGTTGGATGCCATTAGTAGCGTGGCTGCTGCATGCTCATTCATCCCAAGTCGATCTGAAAGAAACAGACATTTCTCCACAAAATCGGCACTGACAACACGCTCCTCTTGATTAATATACACTTTTTCTGTTATTATGAAGAAAAGCAATGAGAAACCATGGTGTTTGTAGAAGGTACATAAAAACTATTAGCTTACTGGACTGCACATTAGCTCTATGTGTTGCATTTTTAGGTTCAGTATCAAAGAGGTTAAGGAAGCGATCTTTATGAGTTTGGAGTAGAAGCAAAAGACTCTCTGCTGCACTACTAGACGCTGGAGCCTGGCATATAGCGTCAAGCAAGCTTTGATTCTCTTGCCTCCAGGTAGGAATTTGATGTGTCGTCATTTGGCTGAAAGAAACTTGGCTCAACGCGTACTATTACAAGCAGAAATAATAAATAAAAAAAAAAAAGCAGAAGAACTTAGTGACTTCAAAAAGTTCTATGTCACGTGATCTACTTTGAATACCAAATTTGGTGGAGCAACTCGAACCTATTTCAGCTGCAAAGTGTGTCCTCTAATGATATCAACAACTGGATAGATAAACGAACTTATTTTTTTCAAATATGAAGAATACTATCCATTTGAATTAATACAAAAGCAATTCTACTGCTCAATGTTAAATCTAATTCTAGGCACAACAACAGTTGACAGTCTAATTTTAGAATTAAAGTTGTCCAGGTTCTTTTTCAGCATTTCAAGCATGCATACATATATATTTTTTTTGATATTTCAAATTCGAGAGATTGGCTTCATTGTAAAGCTCGGAAATAATTTAGTCCATACGTTTTTTTTTAAAAGCCAACGATACTAGAAATAGTTCAGCTTAATGATGGAGATCATCTCACCTGCCAGAACTACTGTTACCACAAACACTACAAAGAGAGTCAATCAGCTTTACTTAGAGTATTAGCTCTTACTTTAGATATTTCTTTATCATTTTATACACTTAAAAGTTATTGTTGGTAAAGTAATTTTGCTCGGGATACATCGAGAAAAGTATGCAATGACCAAAAGATCAAAATTGTTTTAAGTACGAAAACTGAGTATTTTCTGTGTTACAAATGGTGTTTTTCTTAAAATCTTGGAGCTATTCCTCTTCTTGACATGAGAAAAAAAAACATGTAAGGTTCCATAAAAATACAAAATAAAAAGAGAGAAAAACTTTACAGATTTATTGATACAATAAAATAATTAATAAAAAAAATAGTTGACTACGATGTTTTTTTTCTGATTTTGAGTAAGGGTAGAAGAGAATGAAAAAGAAAATCTATCATTTTAAATAGTTCAAAACAACTATTGGCGCTGTCCACTTAAAATCTGAGCTGCATGATTTGTCTAGTTAAGTAAATAAAAACAAAATAGTTAGTACCATTTATTTCTATTAAAGAAGCTAAAATAGTTTTGTATTGTCTTACTTGAACAGATGAGAATCTACGCAATTCATTTGGTTCCATGGACATCTTTCTTTCGAGACCAAATATGCGCTTGCCAAAGTTACGTGGTCTTGAGAGAGTACGGAGAGAATGGGTTCTATTGGCATAGTAGCGAGCTGAACCTGATGTGGAGACAGCAGAGGATCTTCGGGAGCGCCGTCCTGAGGCAGCATCCGAGGGAACAATAGGCTTGGGCTTGAATACGCGTTGCATAGCAAACTTGAGAAGATCCATAGGTGCAAACCAGATGAAATTCCATACCCATGCGATTCCACTTTGTACATGAAAAAACAAAAGGTTAGTATATTATTGAATCAACAAATACACAAACAAAAAAAAATCCTAGAACTTACGCAAGAGGCCAACCACATCCAGATATTTGTGTGAAACCCCAGTCTGCATAGACTGAGATAAATGTGGCAACAAGTTGTGCAACAACAAATGCACACATCAACAAAATAGAAGGACGTTCCATAAAAAACCAACTTTGGGAACGGGTGATAAAGATCAGACCTTGAGAGATGGTAGACACTTGAAGATAGACAACTGAATGAAGCACACTGTCATTGGGGTTACCATTAAAATCCTGAACGCCAAAATGAGACTGGAAGAAATTAGTCTTGAAAAGAACGGCAAAGAAGGCAACTGTAGAAGCGGCAAGATATAAACCATACATGATGGCATAAGAGAAAATTTCAAACAAATTCCATTGATCTGGATGAGGCGAAGGCTTCACACGATCAGTTGAAATAGTCATGATTGTTCCGTCATTTAGAATTGCAAGAATCAAAACCATGAAGGGTGGGAAGTTGTACTTGAAGGCAAAGCACATGACTGCAAAACCAACAACAACACGAATGGTTACTGAGCAAGTATATATGGAATAGTTGCGCATGCGCTGGAAAATCTGGCGTGAGTGAATCAAAGCCTCAATAATCACAGAAAGACCGGGTTCCGTCAAGACAATGTCTGCAGCAGAGCGTGCAGCATCTGAAGCGTCAGCTACAGCAATACCAACATCTGACTTTGAGAGAGCAGGAGCATCGTTAACACCGTCGCCAGTCATACCGACCATATGTCCTATAGCTTGAAGACGTTGGACAATTTCATACTTGTGTTCGGGATAAACGCCAGCAAAACCATCTGCATGGAGTACGAGTTCATCAACATTATCATAACCGGATCCTGCAGGTGGTCCATCCTTCAAAGCTTTTGATAGGTACATATTATCACCCATGCCAAGACGTCTACCTGTTTCTTTGGCAATCGCCAACTGATCGCCAGTAATCATCTTGACTTGTACACCCAATTCAATAGCGCGGTCGATTGTTTCTTTTGTATCAGAACGAGGTGGGTCATAAATTGGTAAAAGACCAATGAGACGGAAACCAGTACCAGGTGCTTCATGATTATCCCCTTCAATTTCCTCAATAGCAACGGCCAAAGAACGTAAACCACGACGGGCAAACTCGTCAACATCATCATTCAAGGCCTTGACCTGGTCCTCGGTCTTATCACGTGAACATAAATCAAGAATGAAATGAGACATACCCTTGGTAGCACGATACAGTTTTCCATCGTTAAGGTCCTTGTATGTGATTTCGGTACGCTTGATGGTAGGATTAAAAGGTTCAAAACTAAGTTCTTCAATATCTTCTCTGGCTTGTTTAGGATTAGGCAGGGAGTTTACGATGCAGAAATCAATTGCATCTTGGTTTTCAGTACGAGAAGCACGAGCAGAGATCAGGATGATACCTTCAGCGTCATAATCAGCATATTCTTTAATAGTAGGCTTGTCCACAATGAGCTTGTTTAGTGTTAGTGTACCAGTCTTATCTGAACACAAAATTGTCACAGCCGCCATTTCTTCGATGGCAGTGATTCTCGTGACAATAGCTTTGTGTTCGGCCAATTGTTTAGCACCGATGGCCAATGTGACAGAAAGTACAGTTGGCATAGCAATGGGGATGCCACCAATGAGCAACACAAGGATATTGTTAATACCAGTGCGGTAAGGGTAACGGAAACCAGCATACATGACCAATATTTCAGCGACCACGAAAATACCAATACTACACAAGCAAAAGTTACCAATTTTGGCCAAGATACTTTGAAGATGGCCCACGTCATCGCCAGCATCGCCTACAAGTTTGGCTGCACGACCAAAGAAGGTGTTGAGACCCGTACCAATTACAACTGCTTCTGCTTCGCCTTGCTTTACAGTGGAGCCTGAGAAAATTTCATCTCCTGCGTGCTTACCTACGGGGAGCGATTCGCCAGTAAGAGCAGCTTGATCAACAGAAACTTGCCCGTGGGCAGAAATGAGGCGTCCATCAGCGGGTATCACATCTCCGAGCTTGATACTAATGACATCACCCGGTACCAATTCAGCGGCTTCCATTGTCTTCCACTCACCATCACGCTTGACTTTACATTCAGGTGCAAGAGACTCCATCAATGCCTTGACAGCATTACCGGCTTGACGTTCTTCCAAAAAACCAATAATAGAGTTGGCCAGTAATAACAGCACGATACCAATAAAATCTTCCCAATCTGGAGGCTCTCCACCACCGTTTGATAACGCAATAGCGACAATAGCAGCGGCTTCCATAACCCATGAAAGAGGATTCCACATGAAGCCCAAAAACTGAAAGAAAGGATTCACTTCCTTGTGTTCAAGACGGTTATAGCCAAATTTTTCAACGCGCGAGGCAGCTTCATCAGATGTTAGACCTTCAGTAGTCGTTCTATGTTTATGTTAGTCGACATGTATAAAATAAGAGGATAAATATATAGTAACTTACTGTAATAGAGCAAACACATCTCCGGGTTCCATAGTAGACAAGTCATACTTATCCTTATCATAAAGCTCTTCAACAGTCAATTGTTGAATCGCCGGTAAATCAGTTTTATGATTTTCTTGAGCATCCTGCTCAAGTTTTTCAGAGGATGAAGATGCTTCATTGTGCTGTTGCTCTTCCACCTTTTCAGATGAAACTTCTTCCTTGGACATGGTTTTGTTTTTTATTAAATGTTATTAAATATTAGAGTTAGATGGGTACACAAGAAGAAAAAAAGAAAGAGAAGGGAGAGAGCGAGAAAAAAAAAGAAGAGATTTTATGATAATCACAAGCTCTATAAATATAATATTATATTTATAGAAGTATGATTAAGAGTTAATATATGATTTGTAATAGCAAAAACAAGAAAGAGAAAAAAATAACAAAAACCAAAGGAGGTCAATCAATCTTATTTATACTCGAAACAAGGACGGGCAGATCAGGATGCAAAAAAAAATGGCGCAAAATCTTTTTTGCTCAACCGCCGCAAGTAAGAAAAATAAATACTAGAAAAAGGTTATATTCACCATATTTGGATACAAGAAAAGAGATTGCATGTACTGATATCATTCTAAACACCCAAAATCAGAAATGCCTTCTTCAATGCAATTCGTTAAACCTTTATTCAACACATGACAACTTGTACCTCACGTGTGAAAATATGACATTATGTACAGCTCAAGTAGAACAAGTCTTGTTTTTATTTACGTCAATATGAGGTCTATATTGTGGGTACTAGGTTACCTCTTTGCATCATGACAGAGCTAATTTGTACTTGGTTTGTTCAATTCATCCCCTCTCTCTTTTTTTTTTTTGCTGTATATAAACTTAAAAACAGTCACAATATCAGCAATGTGTGTGCACAAGCACTTTGTACTAACAGCAAAACGTTTTTTTTATTTATTTATATACGCACACTTGCACTTTATTATTATAAAATTTCACAGTAGCCTATCAGCTAGCCTACATAATACAGCATTTGTATAATATACCTTCTACATAGGCAGTTTACGCTCTTTACATAGGACAGCTTTCGTTAGTTAAACAACAAACAAAACAAAAAGCACGCAAATGGAGGAAGATGAGATTATAGATATTGGTGGAGGTGACGAGGTTACTTCATCAATTACGGAGGTTGTTGCATTTGAAGAAAGGTATAAATTTAGAATGTGATCACAAACTTTTTTTTTTCAACTCATTTTAAGGCGATCTGTTGTATAAGTGCATATCAAGTACCCGATCGCACGTGGAATCCAAATCATGACATGGATGAAGAATCACGTAAATTAATTGAGCAAATGCTTGCAGAAGAGGAATTTTATTATGGATCTAATTCACTCTCTACAACGACCTCTACTAAAAAAAAGAAGAATGGGCTCGATCCTATCACGCCTAAAAAAGAAAGTAAATAGAAAAACGGCTTATTATGTTGATTGTGATTATTAAAAGAGGACAAAACATTTTAGATAACAATATATCTTCGGCAGCGTTACCTTCCCATAAAACAAGATGGACGGAGGAAGAGGATAAACTATTAAAAGAGGCATTGGTAATACACTATCTTGATGTAAACACCACAATGCTTACATGCTTAGCCTCATTTTATTATCTTTATTGTTTTTATATTAAGAGTACAATTGGATATGGTAACTGGAAATCTATATCAAAATACGTGAAAACAAGAAATCCCCTCCAGTGTAAGAACCACGCAAGGCATTTGACTTTATCGGATAAGGTAAAACCATATTCACGTTTCCTGACTTTCTCTTGGCACGTCTTTCTGTTGTTTACAATGTCTTATATATGTCAGGTTGTACAACCCGCGTCTTGTTCTTCTCCAAGCGAAGAGGATCAACACGCCGAAGAAGAAAAAACGGAGCAGCAGCAGCAAGAGGAAACGAATAGTGTCACATTGAGTGAAGATATTTCGGTGGAAGATGATGATAAGGACAAGGATTTAATGCTGCTGGATGGTACTGACGAGGAAAATACAAGTAGTACAAGTAGCGCTCTCAATCAAAACAGCACTGTCAACACCGAAAGAGATGGTGACGAACCCAGCGATATGGACGTGTATCAAGATCAAAATCAATCACCAACCGCTAATGACACAAAGGAACCTTCACCCGAAAATGACCTCAAGCACGAAGAAAACGTGAAAATGGAGGCACCAGCTTCGGAGAAAGAAATACCGCATCAGGTGGACATTTCCCCATTTGACAGGTTCAACATATCAGAAGAAGAAATGGCGCAAAATCCAGAATGGTTCAAGCAAAAGTACTCAAAGACGCCAGAGAGATACCTTAGGATCCGAAACCACATGCTGGATTGCTGGCATCATTGCAAGCCGCGTTATTTGACAAAGACAAGCGCTCGCAAGGGTTTGAAGGATTGTGGCGATGTCAATGCCATCGGTCGTGTACACGAATATTTGGAATCGATTGGCGCCATCAATGTAGATTGTACCACAAGCGCACCAAGGCCTCCACGGCGGATCCCACGAGAGTCTTATGAAGATGCCGTTCTTTTTGACGCTGCTGAGTTGGTTGTTGAATACGATGGGTA
>VCJC01001303.1:25987-48524 GCA_024140195.1 Backusella luteola | reverse complement strand
TTTTTTTTTTTTTTTTTTTTTAAATATAAAAAAAAATGATATTAAAACGACATGAAAAGCATACAAAACCAAAACAAAAATAACCGAAAAAAAAAAGCAACAAAACAAGAATAACCTCCCAAAAAAAGCGATACCCACTCCCTCTTTCTTCTTCTTTTATATATGATAACAGTATTTTAATTCATTCATTTCCATCCTTTTTTTTTTTCACAACTTAATAAATGAAGAAGGAAAAACGATAATAAGCGAAAAGAAAAGAACAAGTGTCAATTAAAAAGAAAGAAAACGTGGCGACTGCTATCGCTTATCGCAATGCTCACATGTTGCACTCATTTGGGCATTGATTAATTAACATTAAATGCACGTACATAAAAAAAAAAAACTTTTTTGAAAAGCAGAAACGCTCTTCCATAATTACATCACACAATGCGTTGTCAGCAACGTCTATTTGATTCAAACTGAGTTGTAGGGGGGGGGTGTGACATGTAAGAAATCTATTTTTAGTTGTATACCTTCTTTATTTTTATTGCCATTACGAGTTAGTATTCAAATTACATTTTGACGGAACTTTTTTTTATTTTATTTTGCCCTTCAATATAAAGGTAAGATACCATTGGTATATATTCATTTGAGGGTAAATGTAATTAAGGAACAGGAAAAAGAATAAAGTATAATATCTGATGTGATGAATCACAATCCACTATTGAAACAATGGAGGTTTTGTTATTTCCATTTAGAATTTTTTTAAGGTTATTGTCATATATTGGTTTTTTCGAAATAACAAACACATCTTGAGCCCTATTAAATCATCTCGCTAAAACACACGAGTAGCCGTGGCTTGGTTCATGCTTACCGAGATTTTTTTTTATTTGATAAATAGCTCCAACACTAAATAGGATTAGATTAAGTGCACTAAGCCCTTTATTTTGGTCAAAGCGTATATAGGCGGTATAGTTTCCATGAAACGATGTTAAAGTTTAAAGCTTTCAATGATATAAAAAGGTACACAAAAACGATATATATGAAATTAATTATCAAGATGGTTGCTTGGCAACAATTAATAGACATATCGAGATCCAGGGCTCATAAAAGTATATAAACAACATGATCTTATTGACCTGATAAACAGTAAAAGAATATAAATAAATAGTGGTCATATCTATTGATTGATTTGATAATAATAAAGTATCATCAAACATCATATGGCTTCCGTCTATTATTAGCCTTCATGAGCTGCTTTATGTAATAAATCACTTAAAATAGAAATAATAAACTTGTATTAAAAGCAGTTATCCTCATCATCGTTTATAATATCATGTACTTTTTAATGTGTTTTTTTTTGCAACCCTTTTTTTTTTAAAAAACCCATTTTTGTAAGTGACACGAAATGATTGTCAAAGTTGGTTAAATGAGTTTCGAGAGTCTAGGTTCTTTCCCCTTCTCTTTCTTGTATTTTTTTTTCTTTCTTATTAATTGATTTGTTTATTTACTTTGTCTTTCTTTTTTCTAATAAAAAAAATAGTAAATAAATCAAGTAGAATATACTTTATTACTCTTGTAGATCGTGGACGAATAGTAAAGTTAAGGGTTATTAAAATAAATATCTGAGATCGAATAAAGGCACATTTTTTTGAAAAAGAACTTGTTTGCAAATCTAACAGAACTTTATATTCTGTTTACAGTTTGTTCGAACAATAGTAAATGTTATATGGCCTCATTTCATGTGGCTCTTATTAAAATACATTTACCAAATAGCGCTCGAAATAAGTAATAATAAATAAATAAACTTTATATCGAGCAAAACACGTCAACCAATGATGACAAGAGTATTACTTCTTTATAAAAATGGTTCATCGTACAAAACAGCACAAATATCTAAAAAAAAACTTTTTCCATACTATTTTTAACCTATTTTTCTCTCTTTCTCTCTTTCTCTTTCACCTCCATTTATTTATTTATTTATTTATTTATTTTTTTAAAATCACCTTTCTTTCCTTTTCTTTCTCACATCCTTTATTTTTTTTTTATTTCCTCCTCCTATTCTCTCTTCCCTTTTCAGATAGAAAGCGCTTAGGGTTTATTTCACTTTTTTGTCATGACAACCGTTGGCAAGGATACATTTGACCTGGCTGACCAGTCAAACTGGACCGAGGATAGTGTGACAGAGTGCCTAAAGTATGCATTCAGAACAAATGTGCTTTACTCTCGGATCAGCGATTCGGCACTTGTTGCCATGAATCCGTACAAACCCATGCCACCAATGAGTCCCCAGTATGTTGCAGAGTATAAAGACACCGGTTCCGACGCCCTTGAACCTTTGCCGACTCACGTCTATAAGTTGACAAACCAGTCCTATCTTCACATGAGGCGAACGGGTATTGATCAATCTATTATACTAAGGTAAAGCATCCAGCACAAATCAAGTAGTAGTAATATATGGTTATATATGTATCAATATACGCATATAATATATAGTATAAATAATAAAAAAAGAGGGGATCTGGAAAAGGGGTTGAATCGGAAATAGAGTGGAGATTGAAACAAAATAAAAAAAAAATAATAATAAAAATAAAAAACTTACGCCGCTTTTATTTAATTAAATAGTGGAGAGACAGGCAGCGGTAAAACCGAACTGTTTAAATCCGTATTGGACCATCTTGTTCATCTTTCGTCACAGAAAAAGGAAACAAAGCTCCAAGCACAAGTGTCGAACGTCCAGGTTGTTTTGGAAGCTTTTGGTAACGCTCGTACAAGTCTAAACGATAATAGCTCTCGATTTGGAAAGTATGTAGAATTGCAATTTAATGAGCGGGGCCGTATGGTGGGCACCAAACTCCTCAATTATTTATTGGATAAATCTCGGGTTACACACTCTCCTGGTAATGAGCAGACCTTTCACATTTTTTATCAGCTTATTGCAGGTGCTTCTGCAGAGGAAAAATCGATTTTACAGCTCGATGACGAACACCAATATCGCTATATCCCGCGTTACATGGCTGCTGCAGGTGGTGAGGCAAATGCTTTTAAAAATGTCAAGCAGGCAATGCGATTGGTCGGCATCACCAAAAAATACCAGGCTCGTATCTGGCAGCTGGTTGCCTGTTTGCTGCATTTGGGCGAACTGGAGTTTATAAACGATTCAAGTGTACAGGAAGCGGCTTTTGTTAAAAACACAGAGACACTCGGCCTATGTGCGGATTTTTTGGGGGTCGATCCACGTGCCTTGGAAGAAGTACTGACTTACAAAACGCAAATGATTAAAAAGGACATCACGACATTAATTTTAGATGCAGCAGGGGCTGGACGCCAACGAGACGAAATCGTACAATCCCTTTATTCGCTATTATTTACGTGGTTAGTCGAGCACATGAACACAAAGCTCTGTACAGAAGCCGTGCATAGTTTTATTGGCATTTTGGACTTGCCTGGCTTGCGTCTCTCCAACGGTCCTGCCGATTTCAACTCTTTCTGTGTCAATCTCGCAAACGAACGTCTTCAGCAGTTTTACCAGCGTACCATTTTCGAAGTCGATACCGAGGATTATCGCTCAGAAGGTTTGGAAGTGGAGGATGTTCCTTATTTCAACAACCAAGCATGTGTTGAGCTTTTGACACGACACAAGCATGGCCTTTCCGAACTTACAAATCACCATGCTAAATCGTCGACTGCAACGGATGGAACCATGTTTGACGCATACATCAAGTACAACAGTAACCACGACTCATTTAGCATCAAGTCAACAGACGCCAGTCAACGTTTATTTGCTGTTCAACACTTTGCTGGTCAAGTGGCTTACGACCCCAGTGGCTTCTTGGAGTCCAACAAAGATTCATTGAACCCGGATTTGGTACAGCTGATCAGAGGTGGTGACACAACGCCTGCTTCTTATAATAGCTTTGTTCTAGAACTCTTTGCTGATAGCTCTGTCCATACCGAAAACCATCCAAAACAAAAGGACGCTATATTGAACGCACAACAGCCTAGTGGACCCCTACGTGGACCTTCAATGCGTCGCTCAAAGTCAACCAAACGTGCCAGAAATTCAACCTTAGAACCCGCTGTCCAGCCCACATCCACAAATAAGAATGTCTCTATGCTCCTGTCGCAGTTGAACCAATCATTGGATGACCTTTTCACCACATTGGATGAAACCATCCCCTGGTTTGTCTTTTGTATCCGTCCTAATGATTCCTCAGCACCTAATCAGTTTGATTCTGCAAGAGTGAAAAGTCAGATTAGAGCTTGGGGATTACCACAAATTTGCAAGCGTCTATCTAAAACATATACTGTTTCCTATTTCCATGATGAGTTTTTAGAGCGTTATGAAACACAACTCGCATCCATTGAAAAATCCGGTACTCCTAAAGAACAATGTGCGGCTGCTGTTGCATCATTCGCGTGGACAGAAAAACAAGCCAGTGTTGGAGAAACAAAGGTAATATATATATATAGTAGTCAGTGATGAGATGAATGATAACTTACCAATCCAAACAAAAATAGATATATTTAAATGAACCCACTTGGGAATCCTTAGAAGATACTATGCGCACAGCCGAAAAGGAAGAGCAGCGCAAACTAAAAGACGAAAAGCGCATTACAGAAAACATGGCATCTTTAGCGGCGGCACCAGTGATGATGGGTGGTATGGAAAGAGATCACAGCACCGATACCCTGTCCAATCTCTCTTTTGGATCAAATACCGAATTTTTATTACCTGCTGCTGGTCAGTCCGACTACAACCTTGGTCGCCAAGGTGCCAACCAAACCGCAATGGCCGCTGGATTACCTCCCCCACACATGGCGGGCTCACTCTATACAGACGACCAACGCTCTTTTATATCAGAAGATGACTATTATAATAACCGAAATCAGCCACACTATGGTGAAACAGAATCACATTATGGCTCAGAGATTTATGGAAATCAAGTTACCGCCGAATTGAAACAAATGCTACCCACAAATGATGTTGTTGAAGAAGAAGCACCCAAGGAAGAAGAAAAGATGTCTCGTGGTCGTCGCCATTGGTTGAATTTTGTTTGGTTTATGACATGGTGGGTACCTACAAAGTTCCTTGTCATGTGTGGTAAAATGAAACGCCCTGATATTCAAATTGCTTGGAGAGAAAAGTTCACACTGTGTCTCTGTATCTTTTTGACCTCTGGTTTTATTATTTGGTTCTTGGTATTCTTTGGTTCTTTGGTTTGTCCTCATGAGGATGTTTTCTCTACTTCCGAGTTACAAGAACATGCAGACAAGGACAATGCTTATATTGCTATTCGTGGTGAAGTGTTTGATCTGACTAGCTTTGCTCCTCACCATTGGGCAAGTCAAGTCATTCCTCAGACTGCCATTTTAGACTATGGAGGTACCGATGCCTCAGCTTTGTTCCCCGTTCAGGTCTCTGCTCTCTGTCAGGGTGTCTCTGGCACCGTCAATGAATATGTATCAGCTGATTATAATACTAATTTGACAGACCCCAATGCTAAATACCACAACTTTTTGCCAAACACCGACGATCCTCGACCAGACTGGTACTATGAGCAGATGACATATCTTCGTAAAAATTACAAGTTGGGAAATATGGGTTATGCTCCAAAGGATATCAAGAACCAGGCTACTGGTGCTAGTAATGGAAAAACTCGCCAATGGGCTATTTTAAATGACCATGTTTACGATCTTACTGCCTATATCTTGGGTGGTCGCTACTTCAATCTTCCAGAGGGTGTTGCTCAACCAGCCAGCTCAGAATTGGACTTTTTGGATACCTCTGTAGTGAGTCTCTTTAGTCAGAATGCCGGTCAAGATGTCTCGGAGCAATTCAATCAGTTGTCCTTGGATGATGCAACAAAGCAGCGACAGTTGGTGTGCTTAAGAAATCTCTACTATGTTGGTGCTATCGATAACCGTAACTCTGCCAAGTGTTTATTTGCTGAATACTTATTGTTGATTGTCACTGTCTTCCTTTGTTTGGTGGTTGTATTCAAATTCTTGGCTGCTTTGCAATTTGGTGGTTTCCGTGATCCTGAAAAGCATGAGAAGTTTGTTATTTGTCAGATCCCTTGTTACACCGAAGGTGAAGAAGAACTTAAAAAGACTATTGATTCTATTGCCGCCTTGCAGTATGATGATAAGCGAAAGCTGTTGTTCATTATTTGTGATGGTATGATTGTTGGTGGTGGTAATGATCGTCCAACTCCAAGAATTGTATTGGATGTGCTGGGTGTTGATCCAAATGTCGATCCAGAGGCGCTCTCATTCTTGTCTGTTGGTGAAGGTCAGAAGCAACACAATATGGCCAAGGTTTATTCTGGATTATATGAATGTCAGGGTCACGTCGTTCCTTACATTGTTGTTTCCAAAGTTGGAAAACCTACCGAAAGACAAAAGCCTGGTAACCGTGGTAAACGTGACAGTCAGTTGATCTTGATGAGATTCTTGAACAAGGTACACTTTGGTACACCAATGACACCAATGGAACTGGAGCTGTATCATCAGATCAAAAATGTTATTGGCGTCAATCCTAGTTTCTATGAATATATTCTAATGGTGGATGCTGATACTGAAGTTATGAAAGACGGTCTGAATCGAATGGTGTCTGCATTTGCTCACGATGCTAAGATTGTTGGTCTGTGTGGTGAAACCCTTCTGTCAAACGAGAAGGAATCCTGGGTTACAATGATTCAAGTGTACGAATACTTCATTTCCCATTACTTGATCAAGGCATTTGAATCTCTCTTTGGTTCAGTCACCTGTTTGCCAGGTTGTTTCTCAATGTATCGTATCCGCTCTCCTAAACAAAACCAACCACTGTTGATTTCAAACCAAATCATCGATGATTACGCTATCAATAAGGTCGAGACTCTTCATCAAAAGAATTTGTTGCATTTGGGTGAAGATAGATTCTTGACTACTTTGATCTTGAAACATTTCCCTAAATATAAAACTAAATTTGTGTCGGATGCCAAGTGTGCTACTGTCGCCCCCGATCAATGGAGTATTTTGCTGTCTCAACGTCGTCGCTGGATTAACTCTACCATTCACAACTTGGGAGAATTGGTGTTCTTGCCTCAACTCTGTGGTTTCTGTTGTTTCTCTATGAGATTTGTAGTCATGCTTGATTTGCTCAGTACTTTGGTCCAGCCTGCCATCATGGGTTACCTTATTTATCTTATATATAGCTTGGCAACGTCATCTTCTGGTGTACCCATCATGTCAATTATTACTATTGCTGGTGTTTACGGTCTTCAAGCATTGATCTTTTTGTTCCACAGAAAATGGGAATATATTGCATGGATGATTGTTTCTATCTTTGCCATTCCAGTCTTTTCTTTCATGATTCCATTGTATTCTTATTGGCATTTCGACGACTTCTCATGGGGTAACACCCGTGTTGTCATGGGAGACAAGGGTAAGAAATTGGTAATGGCTGATGAAGGTACATTCGATCCAAAGTCAATTCCTACCATCACCTGGGAAGAATACGAGAAAAGCATGTATGAAGAACCTGGAGCATATTTTGATGACAATGCTTCTGTGGGCTCTCGTGGATCCCATCGCTCAGGCTACAGTCAGGGAACATATTACAGTCAACAAAGCTATAACAGTAGACCAGGACAGTACAATGCTAGCACACCATCATTTATGATGCACCCTGCAAACCCATCAATGAGAGGCGCTTCACCTTCTTTCGGTATGCCACCTTCTTATCCTTCAACACAATCTGTCTCTGGCTACAGTTCACCGATGATGGGACAAGCAGCACCGCAAGGGCAATATAGACCTCAATCACCTTTTCATTAAAAAAGATTAACACTTCAAAAAAATACACACACGCACACATATAACAAATGGTAAATGATCATATTAAACACTTCAATGTATAAAATGGACTTTATTCCTCCCCCTTTTCATTATACTCTGTTCTATATATTGTAATTCTGAAACCTCTCTTTTAAAGAGCATATTATATTAAATTTAAAAAATAAATAAATGTTTATACCACTCTATTTTTTTAACTCTTATTAATAATCATTTCACCATATGAGGCATTTTTCTTCGGGGTTCATTGGTTTCTTAGCACCACACTTGAATGCTTCTTTGAAAGCAGCATTATTTTGTACAGCTGCATTTACACGGACTTTGGCTGGTGAATGGACATCTGACCGAATCTAAATGTATGTATTAGCTTACATGTTTTTTTCAGTTATATATCACCTACTCTTTGAACTGCCATTTCCGGACGCATGTTTGTGCACCAAACACGGCCAAAATTAATGAAAAAAAGTTGCTCAGGAGTGAGGCTCTCCAATCCTGGAAGACGCAAGTTTTTCTCAGGAGATGCTTTCATCTTCTTTTTCATAGCTGACCATGCAGCATGGACACCACCATTATCAGCGAGATTCTCGCCTAGAGTCATCTATAATGCATGTTTAGTTTGTAGAATAAAATTAAATGTTCATGCTGCATTACCTTTCCATTTACGTTGTAGGTTGCACCATTTACCCCTTCAATGGAAAAATTACCATATTGCTTTACAAAGCATTTTGTTTTCTCCTGAAAAGCATCTGATGTCTTATTTGTCCACCATTGAGATAAATGTCCGCCTCCATCATAAAGTCTACCGGAGTTATCAAACGCATGCTATTTTTTTAAAATAAATAAAAAAAGTAGAGAATAATTGATTAATTCTTGCATCATTGTTTTGGAATGTTGAATTATTATCGTACTGTGATTTCGTGACCAATTACAACACCAATTCCTCCGTAATTGAGGTATTCAGGCAAACCATCTCCATAAAAGGGAGGCTGTAGAATGCCTGCTGGAACTACGACCTTTTAATATAAACCAAGTAAGTATAAATTACACAAATAAGGCCGAACTTTATCTTACCTGGTTTGACGTTGGTGAATAATATGCATTCACATCTTGTGGATCCATATACCATCTGGTGTTATCAACAGGCTGGCCAAGTCTACTCCACTCTTTCTTGAAAAACCAGCTGTGTCCGGACATTTGATTCTCGTAAAAATTACCACGATCAATGTTAATACCGTCATAGTATTCTTTCAAAGCTTTTGGTGAACGATCATCTGGAGTATGAATACTGTAGGCTTCTTGGTGATTGATATGATTTACTTTATCGACTGCTCTTTTGCGGGTGGTATCATCGAGCCAATCTATTTTGTCTAGTCTATTTGCCCATGTCGTTCTGATATTATCAATCATATTTCCGGCATTTAAGCGTTGCTTTTCTCCACCGAATTTCAGCATAACAAAGTAACGTCCAAGCATTTGTCCAAACAAATCGGCCGTGTTTCCAATACAATCACGGACACGCAAAGGTGGGGCTGTTGTTCCGCTTCCGATTTTACTGTACATGACACGATAAAGTTCTCTTGTATGGCTGTCCAACATATCAATCTTGGATAAGGTAGCTTTAATGAGAAAGAACTCATAAATAGTCTTTGTTTGAAGTGAATGGTCAGCATTGGAGAGCCAATCATGAAGTCGAGAGAAGTACTGGGGTGTTGTAACAATAACTTTTTCTGGTATAGTGATATCGTTAGGAATAAAATACCGGAAGTAATCATGCCATCTTATTAATGAGTACTTTTTGTCGAGTTCATCTACTGTATTTGGATTGTACATAGCAATGGGATCCTGAAGCTCGTCTCTGTTAAAATAATAATAGAAGTGCATTTCAGTTAATAAATTATGTATTTAATATCTATATAGATGGTTGTACAAACTTTGGTAGTGTTATATCAGCCAACTTTTTCTCGAAAGCGATAAATCGATCCACCATACTTGCCACTACCTCTTTGTTCAGAGTGGGTAGATTGTTTTCTCTGAGTTTCTCCAAGCGGAATTCATTTGTTAAAGTACCATCTGCTTCTTCGCCATAAACTGCATTAAGAACATTATTTAAACCCTCTTTGTATATATCCAAAATTTCTGTTTGGTTAAAATATTCTCTCGAGGGAAGACCAAGCCTCGGTTGGCTTAAACTGATACTGTTAGTTTCAGGATGACGCTCATCAGGCTCAATGCTAACGGACATAATATTTGCTACTCCATTCTCTGCCAAGTGTTTAATGATGTCAGTGAAATAGGCATTTTTTCTGATATCAAATGGTTCATCATCCATGGAAGTGGGGTATTTGAACAAAGTCGTCAAATTGTAAATATCGTTGAATATGGGTGTTGGACCTAAAGCATCGATAACATTCTCATTCATACAAGAGTCATAGAAAGATTTTAAAGCACCAAAATTTTCGCGATCGGTTTCTTCTTCTTTTCCAACAAATTCTGGATCGTAGGAGCTGGTGTCTCTTGCTTTACCTAATAAGTCATCGTATGTTGCGTTCAACACTGCGCCCAATGTGTCGAGATTATCATTTCTCATATCAGAAAATGTACCAACACCTATGTGTTAGCCTTTAACATTAGTTTAAAGTTAGAAGATTAAGGTCTTGGAGTCATTACCTGATTCAGAATCAGGAATATGCGAATCACTAATCCATCCGCCACCTATAAGCGTGTTGTTAACTAACTATATTCCATTATAACTATTATTGATTGCTTATTATTCTTACATGAGTATTGGTAAAAATCGGTGCATGGATCAATGTTGAGATTCATATCATGCTTTATGTCTTGAGCAAATTTAAGACATAACTCGGTGTTGCACACACCATCAGGTCCACCAGAAACTCCCAAACTTGCCATTAATATAAATAAACAAGATTGATTTAGGTGATTATGAGTAAAGGGAAGAAATAGAAAGAAAAGGAGATATATTATTTAAAGTTATGTTCAAGCGAAAAGATAGCAATTTAAAAATCCATACCGATTTACGAGGTGCATTTATTTTAATAAATATTTACATATCAATTTGATTCCAAAGATCGTTTTACTGGGAGTTATTAAAAGCAAAAATCAAATGTAATAAATAAACTACCGATTATTTTTTATATATTTATTCTTCGTAAAATATATCTGAATTAACCTTATCCATCAGCATCGCTTTTTATATTTTGAAGTACAATTAAAAACATCTTCCAAGTAACGATGAATGATATTTTTAAAAAAAGCAAGTCCTATTCAAAATCGTTATTTACACTTTGTTCCGTTCCAAGATCTTGTCATAGTAAGACAAAATAGAATTGATCTATTAAAGTTTTTCTCTTTAGTCGAGTTAAAAAAAGAAATTTTCTCTTGAATATAATATTATCAAATGGTTTATGATATTACTATTTTATCGATATAAAAGACAACACACAAGTATGCATTTATAGCAATAATAACAAAAAACAGGCATATTAAAATCAGTAGATGAATTAGAGTGGGAATGTAAATGTCGTAAAAAACAAATCTCCAAATTTAGCTATTATTGTTATCTTACACACACTGTTGAAAGCAGATATTATTTTCATGAAAATGCAACGTTTTTTATAGAATAAAACGTTCTTTAGGTTCTCTTTTCTTCTTCTTTTTTCGATACCTTTACATGCACCACACGTTCCAGGTTAAGGCCGTGAAGGCGATGCACTGAGTGATCCAGGAACCAGCCTGAGCACACCAAGTTCACAGATCTGCTTACCGCCAAGGTCAAGCACCCACCAACGCTCCAATATCGTGAACGATGTAACTTGGCATTATAAATAGGATGACAGACAATATAACAGTTGCTATTATTCATGAATGCTTTTAGTTTGGCTGATAGTTTGTGTGTAATATTACCATTAAGTGGTGGATCTATGCCTAGTGAAGATCCCGATGCAACAATATAGGATTGATGAAACCCTTTAATATTAATTAATTAATTATAAACGAAATCAATGCAAGGGAATTATATGGACCAATCAACAGTGACCAATGCTCTTCTCTTGTCCTACCAAAAGCATTTATACTTTAAAACCAGAGCATTATTTAAGAAAATACTCACCAGGTAGCTTAGTATTATATTTTTGATGTTTTATTATGCTATAAAATAGTTCATCTCGCTCAAACAATATACTTTTGGATTTTTTTTTAAAAATCAGTATGTCATCGAAAACTTTATCACAGCGAGTATGATGCAACATAATAAAAGTGGCACTTTCAATGAAGAAAAAGATCCAAAGAATCAAATGTATTCTAAAAGGAAAACAATTAATAGCATTGTCATTTTAACTATGGCAACCTTTGTAATCCATTTTATAGATACTAATTGATATTTTGGCATTATGCACTATAAAAGATATATTATGTTTTTATTCTAAATATTAGCATCCAAAGACAAGTTAATAAAAATGCACGAGTCATTGCAAATGAGAAAAGGCAGGGTGACGAAATCTTTGATTTTTGGCTCCGCATAAAAACCATTGGGCTTGGAGTGACATTGACGTTTGGGTTTCTGGCTGTGGAACGTTTTCCTTTTCTGGTGTCAGTGATTCTCTCTCTTTTTCTTACTTGAGCGTAAAGCAGTGTCTCGTTTACTTCTCTATGCTCTTCATACTATTACTACTACTATAAACTATTAATATCATTATTGCATTGCTGTATTATTTCACTATCAACTACTATTATTATTGTATAAATGAGCACAGACACGAAGCTTATTCTAAGCTTAGTCAACAGAATCACAGTCAGAGTAAGTGGAATGTCACATTCCCACCTTTGCTTAATCTGATCTTTTTAACAGCTTCCCACTAACAACGGATCCCAATTTGATACCTCGGAAAGCGATCCTCTGATCCAACAAACGTAACTTTATACTTCTCTCTTTTTTTTTTTCTTTCTTAATTGTTTCACTAGACTAATTGCTATACACTTTTTTTATGTTATTATTTACGATTACCATCGCTTAGTGGTACGTTTTGTATGAAATCACTTGACACAACCTAATATAATTAACTCGTCTCATAAAAATAGTGGCTGCTTTAATTGAACTATCAAAATACCGGCTCTCCATTATAGCGAATACTGTTGTGACAGCCTTGGAAAGTATTTCAAAGGTAAGTTTTTTATTTGTTTATATCATCACCGTCACTGACTTGATGAAAATAAAAGGGTTCATCTTTAACACGTAACGATGATTCGATATCATACGAGCTACTCCAATCACAGCTATTTCTACTTCGAATACTGTCAGCATGTATGCAGCACCATTGGAAACACCACCAAACGAGCTCTGACGAAAATAATGGTATGACACAAGCAAATCATTCAACTTCAAACCGCGCTTCACGAGAATTCGTGTTACCACATAACGGAATCCCACCGGTGCCAAAGGACCCGCCTCGACTAGAAGACCATCTTGCGAAATACATTCTCTATGTCATATCTAGATTTATATATCAGATGGGAACCCTCGAAGAACGTAACCATGGCATTGTAGCTAACCACGCAACAAGCATAATATCCACAGAGACATATGCTAATTCAAATGGCCAGTTTGTCCCAACCGGTATTATGGTTGACATTTACAAGGCGGCTAGTCGAGTGGTGGCCTATGTTAGTGCAAGTAATTGGAATATTACGTTTGCGAAAATCAAATCCCGGATTCTATATTTAACCACAACCACAGAAGAAAACCCAGAAACAGGTGATATTATGTTGCTTGAATGTGCGTCGTTGAATATGACAAGACTGGGCATGGTTTTAACAGGTAAGTGAACATTCACAATAATCATGGTGATAGTGATTATAGAGGTAAGTATTGGTGGGTGTAACTCAATTGTTGGATTATTAGAGCTGTGTAGTTCAGCACTGCACTTGAGAAAATCAGCGCAGGTTTATATTGCAGTCATGCTACGTCGTGCTATTTGGAACTGGATTGGAAATTACACAGCAGAATTTACATTGTTGTGTCACAATCACAAACGCATGGACGGTTCTCCAGAAATTCTTTTTGATATTTTTAACTCGTTAGCCGATACAACAAAAAGAAAGGCGATATTTTGGCCGGCGCAGACAATGCTGCTTGTACTATGTCCAGACATCATGTTGTCATCATCTTTAGCAGTGAATCGAGTACAGAATAAAAAGGTATTAAAAGAATAAATATATTTGTTGGATGGGTATTCATTTTTTGTACGATGATAGACTGCGTTTTTCAACTCTTTGCGCAAGGCAATGAAGGGAGATAGAATGGGTGAATTGGCAGTAATTTGTTATGTTGATTTATGTAGAGCCGCAACCTATGTTTCTAAAGATGGCATGGCTGCTATTAGAGAACTTGTGCCTGACATCGAAAATGAGCTATCTGAAAAACTATTGGACACGCACCGTACTGTAGACAACGAGCAATACTCGAATAACATTGGTGTGTTCATTGACCATCGATACCTTATAGCAGATTATATCGTTGCGATGTTTAGACTTGACCCCGACAAGACCGTCCGCACTATAATTCCTACCTGCTTTGATAAAAACGCACCAACACTTTTCAAAATGAGTGTTGTCAAGGCTGCCTTTGAAATTGCTTCCGAGAATAACAGGTTACCATGGGTGTCTTCTATATCAGTTTTGTACACACCACTCTGCGGTAGAATTCGAAATTTGTTTTTGGATTTCTTTAGTCGAGATGTTAGAGACAGGTTAGACAATTCGAGTCTGAGCTCAAGCTCAATTCAACGCAAAACCTTGATAAACGGTTCCATTTCAGATAAAAAAGGCAAAAAGGACTCACGATCACTTTCTAACGAGCGCTACGAATTAATATTGGACGTCTTGCGTTTGTATCAAATGGATCCAAAACTTGCAGTGATGGTATGTAACAGGACAGTTCTGATATAGTTCGTTTTCTTAGTACATCGTAGCTTACTTTATTTTATTTTGTGTGTGTGTGTGTTAAAAGGGTGATGAAAAGGACAGGTCTTCACAAAATGCAGCTGTTATGGTCGCAATCACAAATTGCTTGAGAGATTCCAATTCCTCAATAAAGGATGCAGCAGCTGAGTGTTTGTCCAAGTTACATGCCCCAGATTATATTATGCTATGGGGGACATCAGGAAAATTTATGGACGCTTTCTGGAAAATATCATCGCAGGTGTTATTTACTTTGGCAAAGCAACTTTTGGATAGCCGAGAGAGAGATAGTGGGTTGAGGAAGCTTTTGGATTTACTTAAAAGACTACTTTCCCTAAGGAACAAATTTCTTGAACAGCACCGGGATGTAGCAACTCAGGGTATCGATACTAGAGAAAGACTTCAGGCGTCTATTGGTTTGGAAGTAGCGTTGCTTATCCTTTTATGTTCATCGGATACTGATGTTTGTACGTTATCGATTGACTGCTTCGGATTACTATGCACTGAGGTTCATTTGACCGAGAGATTGGATGATCAACAACCATCTTCTATTACGATTGTCGAGAATATAGCTTGCTATACGGAACTAACCAATCACTCTGGTGTTATCATTGGTCGCAAATCGCAACAGCGCCGAATCCGTAGACTTCTCCGTTCCATTAATCACAGCTCCCCTGGAATGATTGCTGCTTGGGAAGAGGCATGGAAAAGATGGAAGTTTATGACTCCAGTCATAACTCGCGTAAGCGACGATAATAAAGAAGAATTGTTGGAGTTCGGTAAAAAGGGAAACAGCTCAGCATGGCATGACAAACTCCGTAGCAACTCCTCACGTCAAACTCTTCCTATTATGTCACTTAATCGTGTTGATTTGTTGGATGATGACAGGTCTGCTGAATGGCAAAACTACGCAGGATTTCTTGCAGCGCTTGGTGGAGTTTGTCTAATGACTGATGACGACGCTCCTGGTTCCAGTCCGCCGTTGAATCGCGCAAGGTCGTCTGAATTACCAACTTCAGGAAGCAATAGATTTATATCAGCACCCATTGAATCGGCTACTATGGTTGATAAGTTTGTTATGGACATGGTTGATTTACTCGCAAGCGACAACATACTTGTCAGAGAATGGGTTAGAGAGATTCTTGGTAACGATCTCTCTCCAGCATTATATCACATTATGTTCCGACACTTTGAAAATTTTTTGACAAAATGCTTTTCTGCAGAATCAAACGATCCAATTTGTGGGCCTCGTTATACGTTATTTGTGGAGCAAGCCATTTCAGTTTTAAAGCTAGTCTTGAATCGCTTGACCGATACGAAAGAAAATTTATTCACGGTTGACTTCAGTACATTAATTAATCAATGTGTGATTTATCTCAACAAGCTTGGAACAAACCAAACGTCAATGAAAATCAAGATAAAAATGTGTCAGCTGGTGGAGGTTTTGATGGCGAAGAAGGATAGGGTTACTTTAAGACAAGAGTTTAAGTTACGAAATAAACTGCTTGAGATTATTGTAGAATGGACAAGTGATTTTTATCTGGTAATTATTAAGAGCAGAGCATAATATAATGATCATTTTATATTAATTATAGTGAATCAATTAATAGAAACCAGAAACAGCAAGTCTTTCTTCAAATCATGAATCTAATCATACAGAAAAATTACAAAATGATTTAGACTTGGCTTGCTTAAAAACGATTGTGGTCCTTTTACATCAACTTCCACTGCAACCATCCGAACCAGTCCATGAATCTGACGCTCTTGTGGTTAAAAGTCGAATATTCTACAAATACTTTACGTATTTCTTCAAGTTACTTAATAGATGTCGTGTTTCAGAGGTACTATCTTTGCTGTTATAGAAATATATATAATTTTAAAACATTGCAATTAGATGGAGTCTAGTACCCAAAGTCGCAGTAGCTATTATAATCAATCGGTAAGTACACCATGATCTTATTATAGTGATATGCCAATTTTTTTTCGATCTCTAAATTTATTCATCTAGACTGGAGATGGTACTACTGATATTGCCCCATTAAAGAATTACACAATCTTGGCTCTTTCCAACTTGCTGAGTGCAAATGTTGATGCAGGGTTAAAATATTCTTTTTCAATGGGTTACCACGAGGATACACGTACCAGATCTGCCTTTATGGAAGTTTTAACCAATATATTAAACCAGGGCACAGAGTTTGAAACTTTAGCAGAAACAGTTATGACGGATAGATATGAAAAGCTAATAGATGTAAGTATACTATAAAAGATCAACATGCATTTTATCTCAATCTCATCCAAAAATATAGACCTTGGTTGAACTTGATCTTAATATTGCGGTTTCTTTGTGCGAAGTTTGCCCATCCGCCGATATTGATGATGTTGCTAGTGTATTACTTGCTTGCTTTTCTTCAAGAAATAAAACGATGGTATTATTAAAGGCAGTGATTGAAAAAGAAGTTGAGAATACAGGTAAAAAAAAAAAGAAAATACACTTTTTTAACCACCCTGTACTAACCTTAATCTTCTTAATAAGAAAACGAAACTGATCTGTTTAGAAAAACAAGTATAGGAACTCGTTTGTTATCCGTATATGCAAAGAACAACGGTGCCGAGTATGTCCGATCTGTACTTTTACCTGTATTTCAAAAGCTATCGGAGCGACCTCGTGAAAACAAGTGTTTTGAATTGGATCCATCCAAGATCGGACCCGACGAAGATGTGGCTAAAAATAAGTCGAATGTAATCGAAGCAACGGAGATGTTTTTAAATGCGATATGTGATTCAGTAGACCAGGCACCAAGACCATTTCGTGAAATTTGTCATTTCATATTAACGTCAGTACGCGAAAGGTTCCCAGAGGCAAAATACACAGCAGTTGGATCGTTCATATTTTTAAGATTCTTTTGTCCCGCCATTGTATCCCCTGATACCGAGGGTCTAGTAAAAAACACAGCATCAATATCGCGTGAAATGCGTCGTGGATTTCTCATCGCTACAAAGGTTATACAGAATCTTGCCAACAATGTCTTATTTGGAGCAAAAGAAACGTACATGATTGTTCTCAACGACTTCTTGACTGGAAATATTTATAAAGTTGCCAGTTTTCTACGCGAAATATCTAAACTTCCGAATGATCCACCAGTAGAAGACTCTGTTGAAGTATACCAGATGACGGACAAAAACTATGCTATGCTCCATAGAGTACTTTTTGATAACATTGAACGAATTTCGCGTGACATATCAACAAGAGGAATCCGACACTTTCAGGATCAAGAGTCTATTAGTGCATGGAAAAGGGATTTTGATAAATTTGCCAACCTCTTAGCACAACTAGGCAGACCTCCCGAACTTCCTAAAAAAGAATCAATAACAACTAGGAGCTATGTTTACGCAGCATCGAATCAACTCTATGCTGATTTCATGAGACGAAATAGTCATCGCAGTGCAGAAATAATAGCATCCAAGAATATATTTTACGAAGGAGGTGCTTCTAAGGCTGGACGTCCTGTTTTTTATTTAATCATGAGAAACATCAACTCTGACAATATTGATTTTGAGCTACTTATATATCATATTCTACAGGTAAATAACTAATCTCATGTGTTGCTCGAAGAGGATTTTCTAACCCTATTTTTACATTTATGTCAGACATTGGAGCGTGCCAGCAATCGACTTTTTGAAGTTGTGGTTGATTTAACACAATTCGGTCGTAGCAATGAAGTACCCTCTCAATGGATAAATCAACTTATGCAGCTTATTTCTCACGATCGAGCAGATAGCATATCAACAATTTATATTTACAATCCCAACTCGTACTTGAGGACGTTTATAAAGAAGTTAACTCGACCAATTTCTCACAAGTTTTCTAAGCGTATATTTTTTGCTGTCACTTTGGCCGAAATCCAAGAGTATATACAACCTTCGGAAATACGTCTTCCAAAAACAACAGTTGGTTTAGAAACAGAACCAAGTGCTGTTTTCTTCCCGGTGAATAAAGTCATACAATTCCGTACGCAGGTACCCGTAACTGTAAAAATCGGCGCCGAGTACATTCAAATAATGACTGTAAGGAAGCAAGAAATACTATACGGTCTTTCTGCGGTGACAAACGATGTTTATCATATAGCTGAAATCGAAGATATTGTATACACTCAGTATGAGCGCAATTCAGAACGAGCGACTGAATTTAGTTTTGAATCCACTCGTGATAATGTCCAAGTTAATTTCAGTTCACCTAAAAGGGATGTCATTGTCAATGTAAGTCACTTGTCTGATAAGATAATTAAGTGTTTTATTTAATTTCTGGTTTTTTTTTTGGTTTTTTTTTGGTTATTATCAATTAGACAATACGATACAGCAAACGTCGATACGACATGTCACGACCAACAAACATAACAGAAAGAACAATTCGACCCAGTGATGTTCCTGGACGTTTACTTAATATGGCATTACTAAACATTGGTAGCAGTGATCCTAATTTACGTCTATCGTCATACAATCTCTTGTATGCGCTCAGTAGAGTTTTTAATTTTGATGTTGGAAAGCAACTTTTGGATGCAAAAGGTAAGTCTTATATATGACAAAGTATATATGTGTGTTGATGCGGTATAATAACCTTTTTTGTTTATCATATTAGATCTATGTTTACCTGCTAACAGTACAGATTTTATTGTTGGTATAAGTGAGAAAATCGCTGCCACAGAACCTGGATTGACATTAGAGTTCTTGAGTGAATGCTTAATGGGTTACGCAAAATCTGAGGAAACACTCCGTTATCTCTGTCTTCTTTATATGATCCCATGGTTTCCAAATCTTGCATTATACTGTCGTAGATCGCCTGAAGACACTCAAAAAACCAAAAACATTTTGCGGTTACTTATTGATATCACCGTCACTGGTGAGGTAAGAGTTGTAAACTACAATTTTTTTTTCGAGTTTAACTAATATTTTAATAGATGTATAAACTGGTTCAAGCAAAAATTTGGAAAACCATTGCAAATGTTGATGATATTCTTGGGCTGGTAATAGATACATTTATCCAATTCTCAAATGAACATGGTGTTGGATCTAGCCAAGCAGAAGCTATGGCTGATACTCTTATAACCCTTTCAAATATTACAGTTCGCTCTAAAGTCATTTCGTTATTACGTAAAGTAATCTACTGTACCTCATTTAAACCTACACGCTCTTTACCAGAACATCCATCATGGAACGAAATTGCAATCTTAACTCGATTCTTGTTGATGCTCTCATTCAATAATTGTGGGCCAGTAAAACGTTCTGTACCTGAGGTATTTCACATTGTTTCGTTGGTTGCCGGGGTTGGTCCTACTATAGTTCGGGCATCTGTTCAGGGTACAGTAGTAAACATGATACAATCTTTATGTACTTCAGTACCCTTACTGGAGGGAAATGTAAATAAGCTCCAACTTCTTTTGACGGAATTATCAGAATCCAAGTGTAGATTGCTTTTTGGTCTCAATAGATCTCATACCAATGCTTTTACAATCACACCAGATACACTAAATGATGTATCGGAACCTATCTCGTTACAATCTCTTGAATTCATTGTTACCAAATTATCAGAAGTCATCGCTTGTGCGGCTCCTACAACAGGTAAATAGGCTTTCTTTTTTTTCACACTTTTTTTAGGAGAAAAAACACGACTACAAATTTGCTAATGAGTGAAATAGATATTGCGAATTTCTGGAGAGCAAGGTGGATGAGTTTAGTTGCTAGTACTGCATTTCAGTTTAATCCTGCAGTTCAGCCTCGAGCATTTGTAGTACTTGGATGTTTGGGTAGAGAGGAGATAGATGACGATTTATTGTACCAGATCTTAGTGGCTCTAAGAGGCGCCCTTGCAATTTTTAATGAATCTGATCCAAGCCTAGTCACTAGCATTATGATGTGTCTTAAAAATGTGGTTGGAAGTCTACCAAATGATTCACGTTATCTTTTACAACTTTTCTGGGCTTCAGTTGCTTTGATTGAAATCAATACAGGCCCAACATTCGGTATGGCAATCGAGCTTCTCCAGGCAGTCTTGCGTGCTTTAGATGAAGGAGGATTTTTCTCCGAGGATACCGTCGTAGATGTATTGCTTGCAGCCCGTCAACCCATTGCAGATGTAGCTCGACAACTCGATGTGCTTTGTGGTGTCAACTTTGATACTCACTTTTCATTTGCTATCGCTGGAATATTCATGAAAGGACTGAGATACAATGATGCAAAAGATATTTTATCCAATGGGTTGAATACATTTTTGGATATTGAATGCAAACAGGCTCATCGTAGTATGACTTCTGAAGAAAGCAATATAATCGAAGCACAGACTTTAGGCTATGTAACTGCCCTTTTACCAATAGCCGCAAAAAATGAATCTGTAAAAGAGCTTCTTAGGATGGTTGGACTTAACGAAACAGATATTGAGGGTACATCACATAATGGGAAACCTTATTCTGGCATATTCGATAAACTGGATATTCCAGATGATACCACGGCACTGCTTTTAATATCAATGCTTGCTACAATGCTTAACGCGGCAGATAGTGGTCTGGAGAGATTGCTAATATACGGGTTATTGTCTGACGCTGCTGTAGCTATGCCAGAAGTTTTCGCACTTGTGTAAGTATTTGTTTTAATAGTAGATAACTGTATTGATTTGCTTTTCTTTTTATAAAAAAAACAGGTACGATTCGTTGCTACCGAAAATGAATCAAATAGTTATTAGCAGCCAAACTCAGCCAATTATAGAGTCTGTTAAATCCATTCTGCTTACAGCATGTTCTGATCCTATATTCGCCAATCCTAAGAATCGATTATCTCAAAAAGCAAAGCTTGAACAAATTGGATTCTCTGCATTGGGTGATCCAACCTTTGGAGCAGCTTCTATTAACACTTTTGAAAGTGCAAAACTTGCCAGTGAACTGATGGAAAGAATTATTTCTTGATTTCTTATATTTTTATATATAAGAGGGATGAAAGTGATAGAAGAGAGAAAAAAAAAAACAAATGTACTTGTGTATATTCTTTCATTTAAAATAAATTTTATTTGACATTCTAATGTGTATTTTATATTAAGACAAATAATGTACTGTCTTTTCAAGAAAATGAGAAAACTTTCCAAATTATTGAGAAAAGGTTTTCAAGTTATTGAGAAATATTTTCATTTTCTTGAAAAAAACAGTATTAGGAGTACTCGAAGTAAAAAATTGCCTTCAAAACATTATTCCACATCAATAAAAGATGGATTTTAGCCTAACGGTTAGCCCAAGGCATGAGTGATGGCTTTTGAATTTTGCCGATTATGTGATCTTTCACACGCCACATCACACTCTGCAACTATAAAAATTAATTATGCATCTAAAAAAAGAATAAACTCAGATTAAGCGGTTGGATTGTGTATGGTAAAAATAAAACATGTTATTTTAAGTCATTTTTATTAACTGTACAAATATTACATTTAGTATTTAAAGCGGTTTAAAAAAAAGTAGAATGAAGAATGTGATATAATATAGGCGGAGGGAAATTGTATAATGTATAAAATGTTTTTATCTGGCATTTAGAAACTCATCATGGGAGTATGCTGAGTACCCTTTGGATAAACGATCAAAGTGGCAATAAACAAACCAATTGTTATACCTGAAATTATCATACATATAAGAATTTAGAAATATACTCCCACTATTACATGATATACTTACCAATTGATGTTTCAATCATACTCAATGCAAATCCGGCG
>VCJC01000130.1:0-15584 GCA_024140195.1 Backusella luteola | reverse complement strand
TTTTTTTTTTTTTTTTTTTTTTTTTTTTTTTTTTTTTTTTTTTTTTTACTTTCCTTCAACATCATACAAGTGATACAGTGAATAATTGGCAATTAGAAAATATGGAAATGAAGCCGTTAAAATAAGCTTTATTAATAATGGTTGGTATCAGCCAATTTGAAATATGTTTGTACAATATTTTTCCATGCAAAGAGCATATATATGATTTACATGTATCGGTAATATGGGTTAAGATGTTTATGAAACTTGGGTAAACATAAGCTGTTTTTATATACTATTATAATGCAAGTTAGTGGGGTTAAGGATAAGTAGTCTCAACTTACCTTTGAAACTTTTAGGATCGCACATGCATCCTAGATTTTTATAGGTCTCAAGTTGGGAAGGACAAGATGAAGCATCACCATGGGCATATCCTGCTATATCAGCCATAGATATCTCTTTTTTATCCAGGAAAAGTGCTACCGCAAATGTCTGAAAAAACGCATCACTCCATCTTCAGCAGGTAGCAACAAACGTATTAGCACTTTGTTTTTATATGATATGATAAAATTCGTGTTAGTTACCTTTCATAAAAGAAGCCTCCTAGGTCATCCATATATTCAAAAAGTAATCTATAGCTGTCTGACCGTAGAAATGAAAGAGATGTAATCATAAAATTATTGTAAATGTGGCAGTTTGAAATTTTCCCTCTGTATTCTCCCAAACGCTCTTCTAGTGAAGGATCTAACCCGTCCTGCTTATTTTTATCATGTAAAAGTGCAGGATAAATACTATTCCGTATAGGTTGGATTAATCTCTTATTGTCTACAATGAATTGCTTAATAGTGTTTTCAAAGTCTACAACCGCCAAGTGGTTTTCTGTTAAGGTGAGCAAAAATGCTAATCATAAACAAAAATAAGTAAATAAATAAATGAGTGATCCGAAAGTCCTTACAGAATTTTTTATTGTCATCCTTCATTTTCTGGAACGGATCACCAAGTATATTGCAGGAGTAGGATGATCCTGGCTGTACTTTCCAGTAAAACTCTAGATCTTTTAAAAGAGGATGATAGGCTAAATATCCAGCGGCATACCTATCAACAGATATAAAAATATAAGCACATTGTTTGAAAATTTAGACTAACAATGTTTGTTTACCTCGTCATTCTTCGCCAAGATATACTCTCTCCATGGTTTACTTTTTCATTTACTTTATTCTTGACACCCTCTTCTACCCGTTTAACATTGATCCAATATGGCTCGTTCCATTCAATCTGGGGAGCTTGTCCAAAATAAACCGGTGCTTCTGTTGTTGTACTAACCCACTCACGAAATTTTCTTGATAGCGGTTTGTCGCTAATAATGACCCAGGGGTAGTTGTAGTTCGTATTGAAGCGCTCTTCAAGTTCAATCATAGTGGTTCGTAAGCGGAAAAGTTCTTCTTCACGTGTGATGACTACGAATGCTGCTCTTGGCTTTGATGAGTTGGTTTGGACCCAGTCCATAAGAGTATCTGGCGGTAAAAAATTATCGTCCAGTGTTTTCACCAGCCTGTCATGATGTGGCTGTAACCTGAAGCCTTCATTAGTCGTCTCTTCCATATCATTAAACATGGCCTGTTTCAGCATACGTAGGCGAGTGGAATACAGCATATTCATAGTCATGCTCATAAAGATAGCAAATATAGCAAATATGAATACAAAAAGAATGTTTTTTCGTATCCAATAATAGAGCTTGCTCCAATAAGTGTGGTACATCGTTTTTGGCCACCACCGTTTTGAGTCAGTATGAATTTGTATTCCATGGCCAGCCTTTTTAGACTCAAGTGAAGTGTCAGATATATTCATATTATGTATGTAATAAAGAATAAAATAAATGGATAATAAAAATACTACAATTTATAAAAAATAAAACACTGTTATTGTTATCTCAAGTATGCTTAATATGTACTAAACAGGAAAATCAATTTTGACATATGTTTGGCTTGTTTCTGTTTACTAGAGTGACATTCAAAACGTACATTTACATCAATGCTCTATCATTGCAGAGAAAAGATATTCTGAAAGCTAGCATGACGAGCACCAACTCTTGATGACATTAAATGTCGCTACCAAATAAAAGTAACCCTCGAACACGACATTTATTGGCGAAGTTTTGTTGATGATTGTACCTGAAACATATCAGGATTAATGAAATCAACAAATCCATTCGGACTAAATTCAAATATGTACACATCATTCAGGATAGAGTTGCAACACATTTTTTAAGAATTATTTATAAGCTATAAAGCTAACAAAAATGAACGCTGTTCAATTTTTTTATTAATTTCGCAAATCAACTATTAATGGTATAAAAGACGAAATTTAGTACTCTTCGGCATCTTCAATCTCAGAGTCACCCAAAGAGTCGGAGCCAACTTCTTCGTAATCCTTTTCAAGGGCAGCAAGATCCTCACGAGCTTCAGAGAATTCACCTTCTTCCATACCTTCACCAACATACCAGTGGACGAAAGCACGCTTAGCATACATGAGATCGAACTTGTGATCAAGACGAGCCCAAGCTTCAGCGATGGCGGTGGTGTTGGACAACATACACAAGGCACGTTGGACAGTGGCAAGATCACCACCAGGAACGACAGCAGGGGCACGGTTGTTGATACCAACCTTGAAACCAGTAGGACACCAGTCGACGAATTGGATGGTGCGCTTGGTCTTGATGTTGGAGATGGCAGCGTTGGTGTCCTTGGGGACAACATCACCACGGTACAACAAACAACAAGACATGTACTTGCCGTTACGAGGATCACACTTGACCATCTGGTTGTTGGGCTCAAAACAGGCGTTGGTGATTTCAGGAACAGACAACTGCTCGTGGTAGGCCTTGGCAGCAGAGATGATGGGGGCGTAGGTAACCAAGGGGAAGTGAATGCGAGGGTAAGGGACCAAGTTAGTCTGGAACTCGTTCAAATCGACGTTGAGAGAGCCATCGAAACGAAGAGAAGCGGTGATGGAGGAGACAACCTGAGCAATCAAACGGTTAAGGTTGAGGTAAGAAGGACGTTCGATGTCCAAGTTGCGGCGACAGATGTCGTAGATGGCCTCGTTATCAACCATGAAGGAGACATCGGAGTGCTCCAGGGTGGTGTGGGTGGTCAAGATGGAGTTGTAGGGTTCAACAACGGAAGTGGAAACTTGAGGAGCAGGGTAGATGGAGAACTCAAGCTTGGACTTCTTACCGTAGTCAACGGAGAGACGCTCCATCAAAAGAGCACCAAAACCAGAACCGGTACCACCACCGAAGGAGTGGAAGACCAAGAAACCCTGAAGACCGGTACAGTTATCAGCCAACTTGCGGATACGATCCAAGACAGAGTCAACCAACTCCTTACCAACGGTATAGTGACCACGAGCATAGTTGTTGGCGGCATCTTCCTTACCGGTAATCAACAATTCTAATCAAGAGATGAATATGAAGAAGATTAGCTTCCAATGTCATTAGGTATTGCTCTCAAGTTGAAAAGCTTACCAGGATGGAACAACTGGCGGTAAGCACCAGTGCGGACTTCGTCAACAACGGTAGGTTCCAAATCGACCATAATGGTGCGAGGAACGTGTTTACCAGAACTGGTCTCACTGAAGAAGGTATCAAAAGAGTTATCGCCAGTATCAAGTTCTTTGGGGATATGACCGTCAGGCTGAATACCGTGCTCAAGACAGTAGAGCTCCCAACAGGCGTTACCAATTTGGACACCAGCTTGACCAACGTGAACAGAAATAACTTCTCTCATTTTTAAAAAGGGTTTTATTAAGGCTGACTATTCAAGAGTTAAGATAGAATAAGCAACAGATAAAGAACACTACTGTGTGTGGGTAAGTGCGTTTTATTTCTTCATTCATAATTCAATATCAGCTCCAATCAGAGCTTACAAATAAAAATTATTGTGACAAAAACCATTATTGCATATGCAAAATGGTTGGACAAGAGGAAGCTGGCTATAATTCATAATGATGTTAAAATAATACACCTTTATCATATTTTTAAAAAGTAAGTAATTCTGAAAAAGCGTCACTATTTTAAAAAAGGGATAGAATAAAAACAATTCTAATTCGGTGATACATTTAATCTACCTAAAAACCAGGTTAATTAAATGAATACTGATCCCAGGATAATGGTTAAAGTAACAGGCTTTATTCAGAGTAGAAATCAGGTTAAAACGGATACGCTCTTTGGTTAGCGACATGAAACACATAAAACAGCTGCACATGAAAAAATATGGCCCACGCGTTTTGTGTCACATTGAACGGTAATGCAAGGAGCCACCAGACAATATTAGCGATCTTGAATCGTAGATGTGCGGGGCCTGCCAGAAATTCTGTCAAAAATCTAAAATAATTCTAGAATTTTGTGTAAGTGATTCTTATTTTGTATTTTCCTTGACTATATGTTAATAAAGATGTGTAAAGTGAAAAATATCAATTGAACTTTTAAAAGAGATTTTGGTTATTTAATAAAATTGCTAGAAGGAACGTTATTAGCGTATCGAATCAGTTCATTCATAAATCCAGAGCATCAAATTGCCAGATATAGGCAGCAAAGAAGTAATTTTAAAAGTTAAAGAATATTGTCCAGTTCGAGTAATTATTCATAAAGATGACTATAGTTGCAAGTACATAGTATTATTTTCAAGTACATAATGACTTAATTTTATATAGAAAAAGCCATATTAAGGCTAGAATAAGTAAGGCCGAACTTAATGAAAGAGAGGGAATACAATTCTAATGTACATGATAAATTTTTATCCTCTTAATCAAGAATCGTGAGTTTGATTAATCACTTTAATCAAGTATATTCTGATTTGAATTTATTAAAGCAAGGTCTTGTATAATTGAATTGTAAAAATAAATGTAGTTAGAGATAACAAGTTGTCTATTTACAATGTCGTTTCTTGTAACAATTCGTATATTTATAAAGATAATTCATGCTGTAAAACTGTTTATAAAACATGACAGTGCTATTTATTGTTACAAATTATGCATTTGCTTTATATAAATTGCATAATAAAGCGCTTTTCATTCTACCCTCTCCCTTAGAGATACTCAATTCTAAAATATCGAAGAAATTGATACGACAAATCTCGATTTGAATTAAAAAAATATCAATTCATCAATGATCTAAAGACAATCAATCATAAGAATATTAAAAAGTGATCTACAAATTAAACAGCATATGATTTTGTTTATTTGTATCATTCACGTATTCACTTTTGTTTATAATTCAAACCATTAAACATTAGTCTAGTAGATATAAAAAAAGCACCATCGTCATAGAGAAATTCTAGAACGAGGGATTGTACAAGTAGTGTTAAAAGAGTAGTTCTAGAAGAAGGTTATAATGGACACATCTACATTTTCTGAGCATTGTTGCTGCTGCTTTTGTTCGCAATAGTTGAAACAATAATAAAGATCAGCGAGTTTAAATGATTATATAAAGTTTTATTGAATTGGGGCTATTCATTCAAGAATCAAAATAGAACAAGTAACAATAACAAAAGGGAAAAAAGAAGATCATAATAGGGGGCGCGTGTGTGTGTGAGAGATTAAGTGGGTTATATTAATTTCTTTTCATACATAATTTAATACCAGTTCCAATCATATTTAGTTCATAAATTTGCTTATTATGTTTGTGGCGCTGTCCTCACCAGACTTTACTAATTACGCATAACAACAAAAAAAAATCATATCTAATATTTACAAACGATTAAAGTTTCTTTTTATACTGGTTACTGTTCAGATCTATCAGTTAAACTTGAGGGATAAACATCTGTTTGTATAATCAAGCTTTTGAAAACCGGATTTCGCTGTACAAGTTGATCCAATTCTGTTTTTAACGAGAGAATTGGCCCGTCTAGGTGATGATATTTGACCAAGGTAGCCTGCTTGTCTTCTGTATAGTCTCGACACTGTGACCAGGTATTTTGTGTTGCGGATTCCATGTAAAAATAAATTAGATTTGGTATCACTTGAAATTCCAGGCGTGCCCATCCTGCTCTTCCTTGAATTTGTTCGAGATTTATACTTTGCACTACATTTTGACCAAACTCAATCTTGTATCTCTGAGCACCATCGCAAATACACCAACTGAATGCTAACTTTTGATTATCAAAAAAGCATAATATATCCTGGCTTTGATACCCTACCCGTTTCCATGTCCCAATCTTAATTGCTGATACTGAGAACACAAGTCGATTTGTTGGATCTTCGTAGGGCATCGTGTTGTAATCAGCGAACGACGTCGATGGATTACTGCTTCGAATCGGGTGTGCTATTAGAGAGAGATTCGTGCATACATATTTATATGAATAAAAGTATACATAGTAAAATATGCCCCACAGTAATGATGTGCGTAATATATGTAATATATATATATATAATAAAATTTAATTACTTTTAATATGCTATTGCTTTTAAAGAATGGTCAAAACTTACGTATGGGGGAACTTTCCCAGTTAATCTGTTGAGGGTGATTATAGAAGGGAAGCTGTTGTTGGGGAGATATACTCATCGTATTGTCAGTTTGAATTAAATGTAAAGGTTCACTTGGTGGAATGTCTGTTCTATTGGAAGTCTTGGAGACAACTTCTCTACTTGACGAAGGTCGTGGTTGTGGTTGTGGGGGATGGGGCTGAGGCATAGCAGCATTATAATTTGAAATATAACCGTAGTTTGAAGTATCATATGGACTAAAACTCTGCACTAATTCGGTAGAATTTCCACGATCAACGTGCTTATTCTTCATGTATTCCTGGTATCCACCTGGTCCTATGGTGTGTGCTCTAGCACGAGTGGTACCCTGGTAATTCAATTGCTTTCCAAGCCAAGGTTGTGTTTGTGACGAAGTATCGGATGAAAAGGTGTTTGATGGAGAAGAGGATCGATCTACAGACAACGATGCTGGAATAGGAGGTGGTGGGGGAGGAGGGGGTGGTATAGACATCATTGAAGTAGGTGGAGGTGGTGTTGGGGCGCTAGTAGTGGTAGAGGAAGATGGTGAAAAGGTTTGTGATAAACGTGCCTGCTTTTGTCGCTGTTGCTGCTGCTCTTGTTGTCGATGATTGAAATAATAGTAATAGTAATAATAGTAAAGATCAGGGTTTGTTTTGATTGGAGTACCCGGAGAAGCTTGCTGTTCATTAAAAGCAGCAGCTTGACAAGCCGCGTTTGCAGCAGCGATAGCATACTGTTGTATCTTCATCGTTTCATCGTAAAGAATAGACGTCTTTTTGGCAATATTCTTTACTTTAGCGCGTCTATTTTGAAACCATATCTGAATGGATCGCTCGGACATATTGAGCTCTCGTGAGAGTTGTTCACGTACTCTGTTGTTGGGACTTGGGTTCATACTAAAGGTCTTTTCAAGTACAGCTAGTTGATCAGGTGAGGCGCGAGTTCGTTTACGAGCTGAAGCTGAGTCTTCTTCGTTCGATGGACTCCTAGGGTTTAACTTTAGTCGTTCTTGCGACGAAGAACTAGAAGGCGATGGTCCATGCCTTTGGCTATTGTCGCTATCCATAAAGCTTTGAAAATCAATCTTTTAATAATATAGATAGGTGTATGTTTACGTTAATGTTTATATTTAAATGTATATGTATATGTATGTGTGTGTATAATAGTGAGGAGTGTCTATATTTATATTGCAGGAAACGTAAAATAATAATAAAGTAAGAAAGAAAAACCAAGGAAAAAATAGGAAAGAAAAGAAAAGAAAATAACAGGGAGAAGAATGGGAAAGGCCAGTGATACAAATTTGGAGATCAACTATTTTTTTTCTCATTCTGTTTGTCTCTTAATTGACAGGTTACCGAGTTAGACTCATTCATTCTGCGCTCTTGAGCTTATAGAGTCACGCCCATTTCGACAAACTTTTTCCTATTGTTTCTTATTCGACATTAGTTTACATCGTTCAAACTCGAAACAAGTCATTTTTGAAATATGGGTATGATATCAACACACAAAATAAAAAAAGATAACCGTTACTATTATGTTCTACTAATCAAAAGTTATTACTTTTAATCATTATCAATCAAAATTTAGACAAGTAAAATGTGATAGTTTTCTAATAAAAGTACAGACAAGATTCGTTTAATAAAACTTCTGGCCCTTTTATACGAGCATTTTTCAACATTATAGTGATCCTCATGATATAATGTATATTGCGGATATTAAAATGAATTGATTAAATGGTAACATCACATTATTGCTATATAAAACGATTTAAATCTGTGTTATTGCCAATATGACAATAATACATACGATGTTTGTGTTACCATTTCGGCAAAACAAGTACATCATTCAAAGTGCACTAAACTCTTTTTATACAAGCATTACCGATTCAAATGGCCTGACAAAATCTTGGCCTGTAAGAATACATGATTTTCCTATTCAACTGCTACAGAACGTAATGCATTTGCTTGTGTAAGATCCAGAAGGTTCATGCCCCTAAAACGTGGTAAAACTATAATCAATTATGTAACCTAATTTTGTTGACCGTGCTGGATTTTTTTTTCGCACTAAAATTATATATTGTTTATTTAATTATTGCGAATTAAGGAGAAGCGAAGGAAAGAAGGAGACACAATAAAACTGATGTAAACCAATATATTATTTTACTTGATTAAATATTGTGAATGGTTTCTTTTTATTTTGTTTTCATTGTGTCTAACATTAAACTTTAAAAAATTTATTTGTACTACATCAAGTTCCCTCGGATTGACACTGCCTATTACGTTCAAAGCAGGAACAAGCGATAGTAATATGATAAGCAAAGCGATGATCATTCCCGTAAACATACAAGTGATCATATGCTTAAAAAGAATGATCCGTGTATATATATATTTTTTCTTTTTTAAAAAAAACTAGTTTCCTGTAGGCTGGGGGTATATAATTATATATTTCAATCAAATATTAAATTATTATATTGATTAATCAACATAATCTGGTGGAGGAATCGAGGGGATACGATCCAAAAGGGGCATCGCTGGTGCTGCTTCGGCGGGTAAATATAATACTTGAGAAGCAAGCTCCATCTCTTTACAAAAGGCATGATAGCATGGACACAGGTAAGGATGTGGCACTGACGGCTTATCTATTGAGAGGGGGATCGCGCCTTTTTTGTGCTTAATTTTCTTTTCCTGTTTATCAGACGAGTACTCGGTGGTTTCCGAAAACTTTGTGCCAAGCTCTGAATATGAAGGTAACCTTCCATAATCTTCCTTTAACCTGCAATCAAAGACAATAATTGGCATGTCAAGGATAATGGTCTCTACACGCCTTCCGTTTCCAGATCCATCTTTCTCACCCTTGGATTTGGAGAGACGGAGAATCATGTTTTGCCACCCCGGAATATTGCTATTTTGGGATAGATTGTTTTGAGTGTTTGCGGAAGTGGCTGGCAAGATGGCGCTTGACAGCCTGGGGGAAGTATTTGCACTACTTGATGGAGTCGATGGCCTGCTTAGTCTTTGTATTGTCTGAGAGAAATGAGCCGCGGGAGGTGGAGTCAGGGTACCTGAAGGCCCATCCGGCGTGTTGACGGTGCCTGAGATGCTTAGTTGGCTTGACTGCTTATTTCCGCCTTGATCAATGTATGACATTGTCAAATTTATATCGATATGATGTCGGAACTGAATTTCCTTTACATAAGTAGTATGATGTATATTTTGCTGACAGGTCGGTGTCGCAAATGAGATTCTATGTGCAAATGTATGCTCCAACTCTATTCCTTGTGCAGTTTTATCAAATGCGGGCCTTAATTCGTCTGTTGTGATGTTTACTTCTCCAAATTCGGCAAGTCTTACAGATCCCGCAAACTTCATAGGGAATGTGGTCGAGTCTGTCCTCCATGCTTTCATTTCTGGAACACAGTAGCGTCTTGATTCTGTGACAGTGACTTCCATGTTTTCAAGTCGAGTGTGCTTAAGTGTGGGTTCAATGATCATTCTTATATAAAACAAATCGCCTGAAGAGAATGCCGCTGCCTCTATCAGCACTTCAATGTCTCCATAAACCATTTGCTTCTCGAATGTTTTGGAAAGATTGGTCAACGAGTTGTTGGTCAAGAGAGAATTCGACATGTAAGTCCGTAATACCATCACGGGTTTAGATACGCTCCAAGTACTCAGTAGCATAATGCCGGGTCTTTGTACGTGTGCTTCAACTACATGCCGAACGCGTCCAAATGTATCTTCAATAGTTGCCACTGTTGACTAAAAATAGAAATAAGATAAGGAAAAAAGAAAAAAGAAAAAAGAAAAAACCGTATTTCTTACATTTGGTACTACAAAGGCAAAAGAGAATCTGTGCGTTCCTGCAGCCAGAGTCAAAACTGAAGACTTGTTATCCAAATTTGAGGCCAAAATCTGTAAAGTCTGCTCGCCCAATTCCTTTTCAGACGTTGTTATGTTGCCACGTGAGCCGATTCCTGTTGTTTTGCTTTAATACACAAGTAAAAATAAACAAACTACTTTGAAACTTCACCTTCTGGCCAATATGTCATGATGTTGGACTTTAATGTCACAGAGACATTGGATATTTTGGTTGACTTGTATAGATTCAGCACGACATTGCCAGCAAACAAGGTTGAGCCATCTTCGGTCGGTGATCCTCTCAAAATGATCGGTTTGAAGGGATCAAATGTCAACTGACCGTGTGAGAGTAATCCCAGTTGCATTCTTTGAAGTTTTTATTACTGATCAAGTATATAGATCCGAGAGTAGCTTTATTATATTATAAAATAGTAAAAAAAAATAATAATAATAATAATAACGCATGCAGTCGTTTTCTCGACTTGAAGCTGACTTTTCGAGTGAAAAGACTGTTTTTAACGGACTTTTTTTACGGCCAATGATATTTTGTAAAGCTGTCTTTCGCCACCTTTTAGGAATCGTGAGTTTGAATTTATATGAAAAGAATCTTGCGAAAAGAAGATCAATTGGCTTGTGGATGCATTGCATTGAAACTTTAATAATAAATAAGGTAAATTTTTCAGTTTGATCGAATCAAATATTGTGAATGATCTAAAATCATTTACTTGACAATAAAATAGGTTGCGTAAAAGAAATTGTATCTTATTTCGCTTAAATGCATTCTAAACATTATTATAAAGTAGCGTGTATGTGTTGCTGAGTCGTTTAAATAATGTCCGATTGTATGGAAAGATAGGCCTTTTCATTTACAAAAAGGTTGTACCAAATTTAATATCTTCCCATGTTTGGCATTTCTCTTTCTTTTATCACTACGCTATTGATTAGTAGATGACTTCTGACTCTTTTTTGATACGATATAATCATTTAATTCTGGACAGTTTAAGCTACTTTAATGTACTAGCAGAATATTCCATAATATAGAAACCAGGTACTATCTTCTATTGTTAATTAACAGTTGATCTTTTATTTTCAGCATGTATACAAACAATATCGACTCAATTCGGTAAATTCGTGTGTCTTCTATAAATATGAACCTGTTAATCCCTTGTTCAACATTTATCAGACACTAATTTCAACAGGGTCGATTTATCTGTGCCATGCCACCAGCCAACACTCGCCTCTTGCACATTATTTGTGTTACTACTTTGACTGTCTGTATATGTAATACAAGATAATTAACAACAGCAAAGCATTGGTCGTTATTTAATGTTCAAATGTGCCTTTTTTCTGTTTTAAAATCGTAGTAACCAAAAAAGCAAAATATCGGCACTGTCAGAAATTATTTTACTATCGATAGCCCAAGCCACCTTTTAGACTTTCTGGTATAATCATTGTTCATTAACATAAATGGTTAAAATATATTCAATTTAGCTATTTCTTTTTCTAGGGTCCTATTGAAGTGGGCTGGATATCGCTTGGATCAACATTATTATGTATTTCAATTCCATTGAATTATTCAAGTTGATACTCCCCCCCAAAAAAAAAAGAAATGAAGGAATGCTCTTGTTTAACATTTAACCCTTAATAAAGTAGTACTATATTTTATATCTTTATGGTTTCACAATTGACAGCCCCAAGTTATTAAGCTTATTGTCTTGGAACAATTACTAATATCAAATGGTATCATTATAACTTTAACCCATCTACTCCATAGTAATTGAATTCAGTACAAGGCAAACTATATAGTTTAAAAAAATGACCAAGTTTATAGTAACAATAATGAAAATGATCAACCAGAGAAGATTTTACTATGCTGTTATATTATATTTAGATTTTTTTCCCTTTACTTATTTGTACCGTGTTACCTTGAATACTACACAGGTTGTGTTGTCTATTAAATTTGAAAACCAAATTTTCATAGCTTTGCAATTTCATGGTCCAACATCTCCAATGAAGAATCCTACACGATTAATAATTACTTTTGTATAGTACCAAAGCAATGTATATATACAATTAAGCGAATTCCTAGTATTGGGATTCATCCATAGCCTAAGATATAGTCAATATAGCAGCATTACACCAGGGCTGAGCCGCTAAATAAAGTTAAAATAGCGCGCGTTGGGATATAATTCCTATGTGACAATTTGTGAGCAAGTCCATATAAATAGCAATCCGTCTGATCCATGTACAACATTTCTTTATTTTACTTCTCAATTATATATGCTACCTATCTCCTATAAACCATTAATTCATCAAATAATTTTCTAATTCAATGAAATCATTAGCATTTTTTCTGTTGCTATTACTGTGCACATTAAATATTCGTGTTCACTGCTTGTATCCTATTACCGTTGAAGGTGAAAATTTACCGCTTCTTCCGTACCTATACAGTGCTTCGACAGTAGTTTATAACGGTGTGATTTACTCATATGGTGGAGTCAAGTACTCACAGTTACAAGGAACCGATAAACTTTTTTCGTATACCTTGGATCCAACAACAGGTGAAATGGTTGTTAAATTGGAAAACGAAGGCCAGGGTCCAGTATGTACCTATTGCAATGCTGTTTTGTTTCCAAATTCGACTGAGATGCTAGTATTTTCGGAGCCAAACTACAATGAAAGCAGTATATTCTATGACAATGAAACAATGTACCAAAACATGTATCAAGCAAATCAGACAGTTTTACCACACTTTTACGATCTCGTCAATAGAACTTGGAGAGTTGCGCCTCCCCTAACAAAGATTGGACAAAACCACACCTTCTACGGAAGAGTTTACAATACTGCAGTTATGGATGGAAATGATGGTGTGTATATTTTAGGTGGCCTTTATCACAAATTGGATCTTCCACATAACGCTAATCCAACGGCTAATGGCGCATTACCTTCAGACTCGGATGCAAATCAAAACCAAACATATTTTGACACCAATGCTACTTTTAGCGACATGGCTACTTTAATGAACGAGACAAATTATGATACCGGCTTTTACTCTAACGGTTCAGCTTATAATACAACAGGTTACTCATCCGACCTACGAAAAAGAGCTGTAGAATATGATTATATTAAGGACAATATAGGAAATCCAGTAATAAGAGATGGGTGGTACTACAGCCGACGTGACCAAAGCTACACAGCCATAAGTCTCCCAGCTAACAATACATTTGTTGACCCTATGGCCTATATCGACCTGTAATGCATAACTTTAAATAGAAATAAGCAAAACAAATTATTAATATCATTCTGAATATATTTAGAGATGGAAATCTTGCGCTTCTGGGAGGATGCAATAATTCCAAAGAAGTTACTTATAAAGCATGTTACAACATATCAATCATAAGTACTTACCATCATGCTACCGATACTTGGAGTTTTAAACACGTTAAACCAAATTCGTACTGGATGCCTAATGATCTTGCTGGTTCAGCGATCCAGGTGGATCATCAAAGAAAACTTCTTTATCTCTCAGGTGGTTACAACTATATTCGATCTGTCAGATACTCGTATACCAGTTTTTTTATGTTGGATTTAGTAAACAATACATGGATCTATGGAGCTCCTCAAGAAAACTCTGAAATCCAGACTCCTCTTTCTCTAAGTTCTGCTGCACTGATAAACAATACTTATTTTGTAAACCTTTTTGGTAATGTGTTTTACTTTGATACAAGTCCCCAGCTTTTTTCTTACCTTCTTCATATAGGCATAAGATCAAGTGATAATGTTTATACCGAGCCCCATACTGTTGACATTCTTGATTTGAGAGAAGCAACCAACTTTAACAGTTCCAACTATAAAAATCAAACACAGTCCATTAACTGGCTTTCCACAATTGCCAAAAACAACAACAATTCTCCCAAAAACAAATTTCTTCAGTACATTGGACTTATAATACCTTCAATTATTGCTGTGATAATTATGGCCCTATTCTTGTTTATTAAAAGAAGAAATATACCTGTATATTGGTATGAGCTTAAAAAATCCCTATTGTGGAATCCAAGGTAAGGAAAAGAATAATGATAAACAAAAAAGGTCCAATGGGTTTGTTATTTGATATTAATTTATTAAATTTATTAAATATGAATTTTTGCAGAAAAGGAGAACCAAACTGGGCAGAAGCCGTGCGATTGATTGTCAGATTCCTTTCATTGGGAATACTTGTTATTTTTCTAGTTTATAATGTACATGATGTTCTTACAAGCACTATATCCACATCCACATACAACGATAAACTAGATTTTATCGAAATTCCAGGTAAAAACCACTTTTTCTTCTTCTTCAAAAGATAGCACATTCTAAATTACTTACATATAGATTTTCGCATATGCTTTTCAGGCTGGTACTATGATTATGATTTCGCACCTGGTTGTCAATTCACAGGAAACAATATAAATATGACTTGCAACTTGGAGCCAATCAACAGCTTTTACTATACTCCACACTATTCAAGTCAATTAAGCCTGGACTCTCTCACAAGATGCTTTATGTATGCGCCTGATGAACCTATAAAAGTGTCCAGCAAAAATGCTTCTGTATTGATTACAACCATGGGGTACACCGATAAAAACTCGGAAGTCGTCTACATTCAGCTTTACAGAAAGGAAGAAAACATAAATCGATATATCTTTAAAAACGAGAAAATGCCTGGAATAAACAATGATGCTGTACAAAGCTGGTATCAAAACGAAACACAAGGTGATCTACAAGTTGCCATGTATCCAAATTCCTATACAAAAATTAAATACCAAGAAACTACCTATGAACAGCTTCGAGAAGAAAGCAAATGGAACTATGTTGGCGTATACCCCAAATTCAACAGATACTCAAAATTGAGTATACAGCACAGCGAACCTATTATACCAAATGCCATTGGAGCAAACGAAACGAGACAGTACTTTTATAATTCAATCACGCTCACTCCTCAAGAGTTTAAAACAATTACAGTTACCGAAAAAAGAGATAGCACCATTCTTGGCGTATTTGGATCCATTGGTGGCGTGATTGGATTGCTCCTTGGTCTTCAGGTCATCTTATTTGGTACCCGTCCAAGTCGGCCTTATGGATTGCTACACTACTTGTCATGGAGACATAATAGTATATCACGTGACTTGGAACACCAATTTAGCGGCTCTATAACCATGTCTGGGGGGATTTTTTTTTTTGAATTATTTAGAATAAATTAGGCAT
>VCJC01001299.1:0-19995 GCA_024140195.1 Backusella luteola | reverse complement strand
TCTCTCTCTCTCTCTCTCTCTCTCTCTCCTTTATTTCTTTTATATATACGAGAAGAAATTGATCGGTCATGAGTCAAGACAACAGTGACAATCTTTCCAAGTTGAACTTAAACCCCAAGGCTTCTGAATGGAAGCCCAACTTTGGCGCAAAGTCATTTGTTCCTACTTTTGGTGCGCCTGCCGCTGCTGCTCCAGCACCAGCTGCCGCCCCAGGTAAAGTATTTTGCCTTTCCCATTGTATATACGTATATACGCCGCGTTATTGTGCGCTAACTCATATATTCAAACAAAGCAGCTGCTCCTAAGGTCGTTAAGCTTCCCGAAACAAAGCCTTCTGGTAAAATGCCACACATACAATAAAGCTTGCCATCAATCTAAGATTAAACAAAACTCCTTTTTTTTCAAAATAGTTGTTGCTCCCAAGCCTGTTCCTGCCGCAGCTCCCAAGAAGACTGAGGCTCCCAAGAAGGCCGAGTCTCCCGCCCCCAAGAAGGCCGAAAAGAAGGCTGAGGCTCCCAAAAAGGCCGAGTCTCCTGCACCTGTTGAAGACGAAGTCGAGGACGAAGTAGCTGCCGATCTTTTTGGAAAGGAGCATCTTAACGTTGTTTTTATGGGTCACGTCGGTGAGTTATGTTAGAGATGCATTAATTGTTTTTTTTGGGATGGGTGGCTTATAATACATCGTTTATTTTTAGATGCTGGTAAATCTACTATGGGTGGTAACATCCTTTATTTGACTGGCATGGTTGATAAGCGTACTTTGGAAAAGTATGAAAAGGAGGCCAAGGATGCTGGTAGAGAATCATGGTATTTGTCCTGGGCTTTGGATACCAATGCCGAAGAAAGAGCCAAGGTAAAAGACGCGAAATAAATCAGATCGATATATATATTATATCAATAGCACTCATATCAATACGGACAATAGGGTAAAACCGTCGAAACCGGTAGAGCTTACTTTGAAACTGATAAGCGTCGTTATACCATCTTGGATGCACCTGGTCACAAGAACTTTGTTCCTAGCATGATCCAGGGTGCATCTCAGGCCGATATTGGCGTGTTGGTTATTTCTGCTCGTAAGGGTGAATTTGAAACTGGTTTTGAGCGCGGCGGTCAGACCCGTGAACACACCATGTTGGCAAAGACCTCTGGTATCAACAAGTTGATCATTGCCGTCAACAAGATGGACGACCCCACCGTCAGCTGGGATAAGGCAAGATACGATGAAATCATCACCAAGCTTACCCCCTTCTTGAAGGGCACTGGATACAACCCCAAGACTGATGTTCACTTTATGCCTCTCTCTGGCTTCTCTGGTGCCAACATTAAGGATCGTGCTTCTGCCGACGTCTGCAACTTCTACGATGGTCCTTCTCTTTTGGAATATTTGGATGCTGTCAAGACAACCGACAGAAAGATCAATGCACCTTTGATGATCCCTATTTCTGAAAAATACAAGGTAATGTATAGCATAACGCGCGAGTGTAGTGTGTCTGGTTACTAATGTGATGAGTATTTATATATTTTATAGGATATGGGTACTATTGTTGTCGGTAAGATCGAATCTGGTCACGTCAAGAAGGGTCAAACTGTCTATCTCATGCCCAACAAGGTAGAAATGAATAAATCAAACTGAAGCAGTAATAAAGATGATGATTAACCTCTTTTTTGACTGTAGCACTCCGTTGAAGTTACCACCATTTACAACGAAACTGAAGATGAAATCGATGTTGCCATGTGCGGTGATAACGTCAGAATGCGTTTGAAGGGTGTTGAAGAAGACGAAGTCATGCCTGGTTTCGTCATCTGTACCAAGAAGAACCCCGTCAAGACCTCCACCGCTTTCGAAGCTCAATTGGCCATTATCGAGCACAAGAACATTGTCTGTGCCGGTTATACTGCCGTTTTGCACGTTCACTCTGCTGCTGAGGAGATTACATTGGCATCTTTGCTTCATTTGATTGATAAAAAGACCGGTAGAAAGTCCAAGAGACCTCCACCTTTCCTCAAGCAGGGTCAAAAGGCTATTGTCAGAATCGAGACCACTGGTCCCATCTGTATCGAGGCTTTCTCACAATATCCTCAATTGGGTCGTTTCACCTTGCGTGATGAAGGCAAGACAGTTGCCATTGGTAAAATTACAAAGGTTTTGGATGTTTAACAGTAAAAAGATGATTAAAGGAAAAGGACAAAAAATTGTAAATCACACAGCTTAAAGTAGTAATTAAAAAATAAAAGGGAAATTGTAAAAACCTTATCTGATTTTTTTTGACCCGTGTGTTTTCTGAAAGACATCATTTTCACATGTGTTGTATATTTTTTATGGTGGGAAATTTGCTCCCTCAGGGAGATATATTTATTTTGTAACCCAAATTCTCCGTTCTATTTAAGAAATATGTACTACCAAAAATAATTAAAAAAAAAAGGGGGTATTGAGAAGAAAATTATGAACGGGCACGGATCTCAGCCAACTTGTCAGCAATTTGCTGCAAGAAGTCTTCGGTGGTGGAATAGTGCTCTTCAGTCATTCTAAAGGAGAAGGTGATATTTAGTCATCTAATCACACACACACAATAATCTCTTTTTATATAATACTTACGCCTTGCCGTGGATGATCAAGGCCAAATCCTTGGTCATCTTATTTTCAACCTCAATGGTTTCAATACAAGCTGCTTCCAAGTCCTTAGCAAACTTAGCAAGCTCGGGGGTCTCGTCCAACTTGGCACGATGCTCAAGACCACGGGTCCAAGCAAAGATAGAAGCGATTGGGTTAGTAGAGGTCTTCTTACCCTATAAATAAAAAAAAGTCAATAAACGCGTATTCCACTAAAACTCTATTAATTACATCATACCTGCTGGTGCTGTCTGTAGTGTCTGGTGACAGTACCGTGAGCAGCTTCAGCTTCACAGGTCTTACCATCGGGTGTGTAAAGGACAGAGGTCATCAAACCAAGGGAGCCATAACCTTGAGCAACAATATCGGATTGAACATCACCATCATAGTTCTTACAAGCCCAGACAAAGTTACCGTCGGACTTGAGGCATTGGGCAACCATATCATCAATAAGACGGTGCTCGTACCAGATACCGGCAGCATCGAATTGAGGCTTGTAGTCCTTTTGGTAGATCTCTTCAAAGATATCCTTGAAACGACCATCATAGGCCTTAAGGATGGTGTTCTTAGTACTCAAGTACAAAGGCATATTGCGCTCGAGAGCAATACGGAAACAGGCATGGGCGAAACCCTCGATGGAGTCATCGGTGTTGTACATGGCCATACCAACACCACCGGCCTTTTCAAAGTTGAAAACTTCAAACTTCTTGGGCTCGGATCCGTCAGCAGGAGTGTAAGTCAACTCAAACTTACCGGGACCAGGGGCAACAAAGTCAGTAGCACGGTACTATACAGGGAGAGGTTAAAATGGTTGAGTTTACACATAGCTCTCACACACAATTGTTTCATAAATGCAAATTTACCTGGTCACCGTGAGCGTGTCTGCCGACAATGATGGGGTTGGTCCATCCGGGAACCAACTTGGGGACGTTCTTAACAAGAATGGGTTCACGGAAAACAGTACCGTTCAAGATGTTACGGATGGTACCGTTGGGGGACTTCCACATCTTCTTAAGCTTGAATTCTAGTATTGTACAACTTTGTTAAGACAATAACGAATCGCTACTTTTGAAATATAAAATATTTACCTTCAACACGAGCTTCATCAGGAGTGATGGTGGCGCACTTGATACCAACATTGTACTTCTTGATGGCTTCAGCGGCATCGATAGTAACTTGATCATCGGTCTATTAATCAAAAAGTTAGATTTTTTTACCCCACATTTTATATTTCATTGTTTATCAACATACAGCATCACGGTTTTCAACGCTAAGATCGTAGTACTTGATGTCAATATCGAGATAAGGCAAGATAAGCTTTTCCTTGATGAATTGCCAGATAATTCTGGTCATCTCATCACCATCAAGGTCAACAACAGGGTTCTTAACAACAATTTTACCGCTCATAATTTCAAAAAGAAGAAAGTAGTGTGGTTTTTTTTTTTTCGAAAAAAGAACGTGTTTATATTTGAGCGGGGAATATAAATGTTAATTATAATAGATAACTATCTATGACAAATGAACAATATAACACACTCTTCATTGGACAGACTATTTTCGCAGGGTCATGCAACCCCACATCAAAGGAGTAAAACGGGGTGAGACGGAGATTCATTTTATTTCCCGATGCAATAAACTAGATCTTCGTTTCTTTTTGGATGAACAGCTTTGCTTAATATCCGATGGATATAATAATAGGCGATTGGACATAGACTTGTTCAATAAACCATGGGGATATAGGCATTTTTTTTTTGTAATTTTAATGTGAAAAGTTATTATATCTATATACAACATCTTTTAGATGAATGATTTTTTTTTCTTTTCTTCTTTTCCTTTTTTTTCTTTTTTGTTGCCAAAATAAATTATTCTGTTTTTGGATGAAAATACTATTTTACAGTGTGTCTTGTGCCAATCAACCCTATTCTACTACAGGATGTGACTTCAAACTCCGGGCCTTATGTTAAACCAACTTTAGGTTTACTATTTGAGGATTTTGTAATTACATATACAGATTCCCAAGTCGTAATTTTTAGGAAATTGTTTTATAGATTGTATTTTCGAAATAGTATAAATATAAGATGACGCATATACCTTTACTATATTCCAAACAAGTGTATATCTCGTTCAGAACATTGATATATACTTGATTTAGCTAATTAAAGCTTGTTAAATATTTGTAGTGATCTTGTCTCGAAACCTGCTGATTTTTATATTAATACCCTTTTTGGGAGTGGGTGTCAAACGGATCAACTTTGCAGTTACAGGAAGCTTTGTTGATGGATAACTACATCCAAAGTATTATCACAGAACACTGTTTGTATTGAATGGCGTGGTATAGACTGCGCTGGGGTTTCTATTCGAGATGTAAAATTAAAGAGCGACACCTTGAATATTGTTTGATATACGGCCCTGGTATATGCTCCCCAAAAAGAAATTAAAGTTTGATTTGTTTCTATGAAAGAAAAAAAAACAACTGGTAAATTCTAGCGGTAATCTTGTTAAATACAACTTGTAAGAATATAATTTGGGGAGTCATTTTTTCTGTAAGAAAAAATAAAGGCCCTCATATACAGTCTTTATAAGGCAACGTAGTATATCTCCAATGAAGTACATGAAAAGTAGGTTAATGTATTTGTAAGCGTGTAAATAAAATAGCGCAAGGTAGTAATGGTATTTATTTCCCGCGAGTACGCTTTTTTTTTTTGCAGAATCGCATCAGTAGCAGCAAATGATGCTTAGAAATGAGATAAATGTCAGCCTATCAAATTTCTTTATACTAAAGAAAATGAAATTCTTGTCTATTTTAGCAAACCATGTAGTACACCCCAAAACCTTATTCATCACATGTATTTCTTTAAAATGGAGATATGGAGATAGAACTAAAGTCAACTTTCAGTTTGAAACATTAGGAACAGTCGAGATGATTAAATATTTACTAATAAGCTCTATTTTAATGAAAAGTTCTCTATGAGAGTATTTAATACCATTTGTGCTTTGTGTTCATCACTCTATTATAAATTTACAATGAAAAAAAAATATATGAAAGAGAATCATACCATATAAAGGAAAAAGAAAATGAAGAAATAGTTTTCTTTTTTCTCAAAGTTTAGTGCGTAATTAAAAAGGCATTCCTAAAGAGAAAGAGAAAAAGAAAAAAGAAAGACGAGAGTGCGAAGAGATAGATTGCAAAAGTGATTTGTTTAAATATACCTTTTTTTTTCGAACGATAACACTGATAAACGTTTGAAATAACGTGAAAAAAATGTGGAGAATTGGTGTCCACCAATGTCATCATCTTCAGTAAGTACTGTCGTACATATTCTCATTGTGTATCAATACAACTTTTACGGGTCTAATTTTATACAGCTTATCGTGTACCAATAAAATGCTACTAATAAAAATGCTACGGTAAATATTTTTGCTGATAGTGAGATTTACTTTATTTGGATTAAAAAGAAGATAACACATGCTTATAAATTAGGTTTTGTTCTACTCCAAATGCTTCTTTCAAAGTAAACAGTGTAGAAATCATATGGATATTTCTTCCTTCCTCGCCTTCAAGAATCTGGTTGAGCCAGTCATGGATCGATTTATGGTTTTCTTTCTGTCCAGGAGAAGGTAAACCCAGAGCAATATAGGAGCATATGAGTGTTAAGAATTGTATCCGAACAATTTCAGCTGGACAGCTATTATTCGGGTAAAGTACATCCAGAGCCATGATCGTCTCCAGTAAGATACGGCTATCATTTAGTACATATGATCCTGTCATGATTTGAGTTGCTAATATTCTAAGTTCAGAGAGAGCATTTTTGGTATCAGTCATTCCCCATGAGCTGATGTAAGTACGGAGTAGAAACTTTTGATTTCGTAGAACTGTGTCGAATATACTTTGCTTATCATTTCTATGTTTTGTAGTTAACAGGACATTAAATCTTGGATCATGTTTAATTTGTTCCATTACAATTTCATAGGCTGAACAGCTATAATTTGTATCAAAGTCATAGCCATCTCCACTTGACCCATCATCGCTATATTCATCGTACTCGGTGGTACTGGTAAGAAAATCCGCCTTTTTGTATGTACTAGAAAGATACGCTAACGCTTGAGCTACAACTCCAGGTAATTTATATTGAATTCCCAAAGATAGATGTATGATGGGTTGTCGTTGAGCACCAACTGAGGTTTCAAGGTTGCCATTATAAAAATAACGTTCAGTTACAAACTTGATTCCATTCATGCGGATTTGTTCATCAAAAAACTGAAGATAAGCTTTATACATGCTAAAAGATAGTAAATTGTTATGGATCCCCCATATTTAAAAAAAGAAAAAATGGCTTACTCTGGATCGCCAAGGTAATTGCTCCAATTATCTGCATTTAATGGTAGACGTAGTTTAGAAACTGTTGGCATCAATAAGGGCGTCATGGTTTGTCGAATTGTATGATATATTCGACTCAAATAATCATCGGAAACTGATAATTTCATTAGTCTTTTTTTTTTCCCGTATATATGATACTTAAATGATCGTACCTCCCATTTGATGTAATTTTAACAGAATATGAAGCAAGTTATTGTTATGGTTACACCGTTCCATCTGGTAAAGATGGTGATCCTTCACAAGTGCTTGTGCGATAATAGGGTTCTGGAGAGGATCCATATTGTCACAAAGAGAAAGAAAATATCAAGGTTCTTCAAGAGGTTATATGAAAATTCAAAATTTCCCTCGGTGCATATTTGTTACTTCTTTTCTTTTTTTTAAAAAAAAAATGATTCAACGACTATGTTCAAATCAATTTTTAATATCCTGGTGTTTGATTTAATAAAGGAACAGACTCACCAATGGAGAGTGTATGATCCAAGAACTATCAAGTTACATAATATATTATTAGCTATATAATTTTATAATAGCGAAGGTTACGTCGTTATTACATAGCCTGATTTCGAAATAGCTAAATTAGTCTACTTTCGAGCTATCCATGACTTGATGAAAAACTCTTTTTGATTAAAACTGTTTCTCTGCTACCCTTGCATTCAGGAGTTATGTTTTATTTATATTAATAAATCAAAGTAATTTGAAATTAGTTGCTGCGATGGACCAACAAGAGGTTTTAAGAATAGGTTTGTTTGAATATATTTCACAAATCGTCATCATAAGATTTTTATGGTATATGATGGCAAATGAAATGTCTCAAAGGATATATATATATATATGTATACCCATGGTATTTTGGATACTTGTGGCTTTCCTTGTAATAGAAGACTAAGTTTTATGTAGAGAAACATTAACTTAAAACGTTCAAACTTGAAACACACATATCTATATTATCTAGAAACATAGTAATTTTAAGGTCTATGATACAATAAATGAGTCTAAAGCTTTGAATTTCATTTGATATTGAAGGGAAATAAGTATAAATCGAGCCCACACCTTTACTTTACAAATAAATCATATCTTCCTTAATAACCTCTTGATATTTTTTCCCATATTTTAACTTACGAACTACAGTGGTCCAAAATGACTTTGAATATCATATGCATCTGAGGATGTCCAGGTCAAGATTGAAAGCAGGCATGGCAGGTCCGTACTTGGTGTTTAGGTAGGTCCATGCGATCGGAGAGACAGCCGGTCAGTGCTCTGGTGTTCTTGTGCTCTGGTATTCTGGTGTTTTTGAACAGTCGAGGATTTCTGTTTCATGCACCGGTAACATACTATGGATTGGTATTGTGAATGCAGACAAAAAGAATGGTGGTGGTTATTACAAAGCTCTTTTGATGGCAGTTGGCATGAATGAAAAGGTGGATTTATCATAGTTTATTGATGTAGATTGCTGATTGTAATAGTTGGTTTATTAAAGACATGTATTGGTTTTCTTCTTCATAATAATAAAAACTGTAATTCACGCTTACTACCTCAGTTATAAATGAAATAAAACAACTCTCTTCTATTGTCTTAATCCTTGTACTTTTATCATTAATACCGTTGAATAAATAGAAAAAATCAACAAAGTGCATGAGGAATGTTCCAAAACATACAATTATTATGAGCTTTACAAAAGTAACATGGATAATAAGCTTTTAGTAGACTTGAATATGCTTATGAAACAGTGATATGAGTGACTTGAATGAAGTGTTATATTCGTTAGTTTTATAAGCAGTAACACAAAATAACGAATGCATGAATAGAAGAGTGTATTGATTTGAGCTTTGCATGAAATTGAATTGTGCAGAGCCAGAGCAGATGTGGCTTATCCATTGAAACCCAGACTATTTTTGCATTTGAAATAGCATACACTTTTCATTATCTTGTTATTTCAACACTTGCAAATTCTTTATCCGTGCCAGGGGCGATACACTTGTTTATTATATTTATATATTTATGGCCTTATTTATACGTTACAAGCATGCACTACGATGGAAAAAACTGGCTCTATCAAGTCCAAAGATAACAACACGCCTACTTTCCCAAGGTAAGAATAATAGCATTGCTAAATATATTAAACTTCCATGATTTGTTACTATAAAGCAAACTAACAATTCACTTCAAGAACCCAGATCAAATCAAGTCAACATTCAACTTTTAGGAACCGGGCTACATAAACAAATATTTGGAAAGTACACTGACAACAATGATCCCGACACTGTAAAGCTATCCCAAGATCACCTCCACCAGCACCAAATCGACTTTGCAAATACCGCAAGTAAGGATCCAATTATTGATTTCAAATTGCCGCCCTTGCAAGGTGCGAATATCGAAGAGCATTTCTTTAAGATTGGTTATGAGCAAGCCGACCCTTATTTGAAGAAAGCGCATAAACTTGCCAACGTTACTTTACCACCCATGCCAAAACACTGGCAGCAAATATCTGGCTGGACGCGTTATAACAAAGACGGTAGTTTTGAAAAAGTAGAAGCACCGCTGGAAGATACCATGGTATTCGATGTCGAAGTGTTAATGTCCGAGGGAAAATACCCTACAATTGCAGTAGCTGCGACTGCGGAAGCATGGTATTCATGGACATCACCCTTTGTCAATGGAGAAGATAAAAGCAGCGAATATTTGGTTCCATTTGGACGCAGTCGAAGCAAGGATAATCCTCGTATTATTGTGGGACACAATGTGGGATATGACCGAGCCAGAATAGCAGACGAGTACAATGTCAAGGGCACAAGTATACGATACATCGATACAATGAGTTTACATATTGCAGTCTCGGGCATCTGTTCTCAACAAAGACCGATGTGGAGTAAAGAAAACAAACGAAGGCTTGAACAGCAGCAGCAGGAAGACGAAGGCCGGGTGATGGACGAACACATTGGGTTGGGTGATAAATCAAACGAGGCACCAGTCGATTTTTACGATGTCAGCACATTAAATGGTTTGAGAGACGTTGCAAACTTTTACTGCGCTGAGAAGGTTGATAAATCACAGCGATCTTATTTTGAAAAAGGCACGCTGGATGATGTCAAAGATCACTTTCAGTCGCTGATGAGCTACTGCGCCAAAGACGTGGAACTTACACACATGGTTTATAAAAAAGTATTCCCGCAGTTTCGTGAATATTGTCCTCATCCTGCTTCCTTTTTGGGTATGCTGGAAATCGGAAGCGCCTTTCTTACAGTAACGGAGAAATGGGAAAAATATTTGAAACAGGCAACAGAAGCACACAGCAAATTGGAGGATAGCTTGGAGCTTAAGCTTGTGGAACTTGCTGATGAAGCGAGAAAAATGACTGGAAACGACGAGGCAATTATGAAGGACCCTTGGCTCTCTCAACTGGATTGGACAGTCAACCCTCGTCAGCGAAAGCTAAAAGGAGCACCAGCCTGGTATAAAGATATATACAACACCAAAGAACAAAAACCTAAAGTGACACTTCGGTCACGTATTGCGCCTATTCTGCTTCGAACTCGATGGAAGGAATACCCTTTGCATTTTGTAAAAGATAATGGATGGTGTTTCGAGATACCCGAGTCAGACTTGAGCAACCATAAACCTTCCTTGGTGGTCCATAACGATGGTCGGTTCTTTTTAAAAGTACCTCATAAGGATGGGGAGGAAGCAAACTGTGGAAATCCATTTGCAAAAGGTTATTTAAAGGCATTTGATGGAGGTATTCTGAACTCGGATTATAAAGAGGCCGAAGATGCGCTCAAGTTAAATAGCCAGTCTGCTTATTGGATTAGTGCAAGAGAACGTATTTTAAGCCAGTTTGTTGTATGGGACACGGATAAAAAAATCAATTTGAATTTGCCTCCGAGGGATGGTAAAAATGGAATTATTCTCCCTCAAATGATAGCAATGGGAACAATCACAAGAAGAGCAGTGGAAAAGACTTGGTTGACAGCTAGTAATGCAAAACAGAATCGTATTGGCTCCGAGTTGAAATCCATGATAACAGCCCCTGAGGGTTATAAAATCGTTGGAGCAGATGTTGACTCTGAAGAACTCTGGATTTCTAGTCTAATTGGAGATGCTCAGTTTGGATTTCATGGTGCTACGGCGCTGGGGTGGATGACTCTTCAGGGTACAAAGGCGCATGGAACAGATCTACACTCAAAAACTGCTAAAATCGTTGGTATCAGTCGTGATACTGCCAAAATCTTCAACTATGCTCGTATTTATGGTGCTGGTGTAAAATATGCCACTAGCTTATTAATGCAACACTCGCCAGGAATGGATCTCAAACAGGCAAAGGAACTGGGTGCTCATCTTTACAAGGAAACAAAAGGAACCAAGTGCTTTGAAAAAGGCGGTTGGTATAGTTCCCCTTTTTGGACAGGTGGTAGCGAGAGTTATATGTTTAACTCTTTAGAACATACTGCCAATTCGGATACACCAAAAACTCCTGTTCTTGGATGCACAATCACCAAGGCGTTACAGCCAAGATATACCAAATCACAATTTCTAACTTCACGAGTAAACTGGGTTGTCCAAAGTTCCGGTGTAGATTATCTCCATTTGCTGATAGTATCCATGTCTCATCTTATTCAAAAGTATAAAATTGATGCTCGATTTATGATATCTGTTCATGACGAAGTCCGTTATATGTCTACCAAAGAGGACGAACTTCGGACGGCTTTGGCTTTACAAGTAGCAAACCTCTGGACCCGATCATTATTCTGCCACAGATTAGGCATTGAAAGCTTGCCTCAGGTAATCAAAGCATTTAAAATGATACTTATGCTACAACTGTATTCTTATCAACAACTGTATATTTCTATATTGTAGAATGTAGCATTTTTTTCGGCTGTAGATTTTGACACGGTTCTAAGAAAAGAACCCACCATGGACTGTCAAACCCCTTCTCATTCAGATACCATTGAAAAAGGACACAGCTTCACTATTTATGAATTGCTAGAAGAAATGACTAAAAACAACCCTAGTTCCCCAGAATGCCTTTTAGGGGAAGCATCTGGTGGAATCAACAGTGCAAAAATCAACCCGTCACACATTAAAGAATTTCTTCAAGCAAACAAGGCAAATGATCAGAAACAGCCATACAATATTTTATTAAACCAGTACACATCTCCAAAGATGCAAAGAAATATGGGTGGAAAATCAACGACATCTGTGGTTACAAAAGTGGGCGAGAACCAAGAGCAAGGCTTTGAGGACGAGACCGAGCAAGAGCTCGACGTGGAAGAGTTTTTTAGCGATTTCAATACCAGACGTTCAGCTATACCTACAATGTTGAAGGATTTTACTGTATCACGCAGGAAACGTGTGACGCCCTCTTATAAAAGAGAAATACGATCTGGCACCTCTCAAACTATCACTAAAGTTATTCCAAAGAATACCTATGTAAATATTTAATTGAACTAGACATTAAAGAAGGAAGGTTGATGCAATCATACCCCACATTAAATACAAAGTAAATATTATTCTTTATTCAAGTTTATGCGAGTCTGTCATTTTTTTTTCTTTTTTTTTTGGATTTGATTTTTTTTAAAAAAAATGGAAAAATGTGGAAAGGGGATATAAAAGGTTTCGAAGATATTGGACAACATAAGTATTTCCATAGCAAGCTACACCATGAAAGAAAAACTTTAAAAAGGTTCCTAGATTTTTTAAAAATCCGCGATATAATCTGTACCACAAAAAAAAGTGAAGTTTAAAAACAGACATTTTGTTATTTCCTTTCCTCTCTTACCGCTTCTTCCTTTTTTTTTTTTAACTGCCCTCCTTTCCCATCAAAAAATATTCCGCATTTCATAAAGATAAGCTAGTTTACTTTCTTTATTTTGCATCCCCTTTTCAATATCTATTAGAAAAAGAAGCCAATCTCTATCCGTTCCTTACCAAACATATCCTTCCTTTCCTAGTGGCAGTGTAATAATAAACAAAAATAAACGATATTCCCATATTTTGGTCTTCGGTTGCTAATATTACAGTGCATATCAATAGTTTTTTTTTATTAATACAAAATGGGTCTCGTTGAAAGAATCAAGACACAGTACGAAATGTGGAAAATCGAAAAATACACCAAGCGTAGACCTATCGTTTCCAGCAATTTTGAACAAAGAGGTAAAATAAATATATAAAAAAGATAGCCACCTTTTATTAATTAATTGACAAATGATTAGATGCCGAGTTCTATCGCGAAAACTATAAAGATGGTGTTTACCTTCATCATCATGGCATGGAACAAACTGCTCCTCAAAAAAACAGTAGTCTCGTGAAAAACATCCACAGAAAGAGCACAATATTACGAGCAAAGAGCGAAAAGATCATGCGTTCGTCCGAAAATTACAACTCTTCTCAGCACTGATGACAAAAATAATAGCCATAAATAAATAAATGAATAAAAAAAGAGCATAACCATGATATTCCTCTCCCCTTTGTAATATACAGAACTGATACAAACACAACTTCTTGTATTATATTTGACTTTGGTGAGAGGACAGAATTTACTATTTTTATAGAAAGTATATATATTTGTATTACTCTTAGGTACCAGCAATTAAAAAAAAGGGCTGCGCGAAAACCAATCGATTCAAGTATAACTCGCTTTAGCAACCTTTTTTTTTATATATACATAGTTTTATGAAAAGGTAAAAGTAAAGTAAAAAATAGCTTAATGTTTTACTTTCGTGATGTTTTCGAATAAAGTTGAACACTTCAAGTTAAAGTCCAAAAAAAGCTAATGAAGTGCGGGTATTGAATCAATTGTGAATCAAAAAAGGTATTGGTTCATAGAGTTTTATAAATGCGGAGTAAATTGTAAAGCTACACGTTGTCACACGATAAAATATTACCTGTTCATTTAAAACAGGAGACGGTATTGTTGGCAACATATATGTAAAGCTTTAAGAAGTAAAAAAAGCATTGTTGTCTTCTTTACACTTTATTAAGTTGTGTATAGAGTGTAGAAATATGTAATGTTTAGTAATAATTCATGTATTAATAAACAACAATTTTTGTATTCATAAACCTAATTTCGCAATGATCGACCACTTTTTGGCTTGTCCTTTTTCAGATAGTTTTATATCTCCATAAAATGAATGTCTAGTTGGTTGAATACATACTTTTTTAAGTTGGTTATTACAATTTACTACACTATCATACTATACTAAACTAAACTACTCAATGAAGCAACACACTTGTTTTGTGCCCATTGTGGAGCTGTCAATAAAAGTAACGAAAGGAGAATAGATTTCGGTACTTAACTTATATAGAAATTAAATATAAATGCAAAGTGGCGGTTAGATAAAAAAAAATAAGCACTAATTGTTAACTTCCAATGGTGATAAACGATACGGATTTTTCGAATATATTTTTGCATGGTAACTCTAAATATATATAACACAATACTCTTTATTTATCGAGAGACATAAAATAGACGAGTAACTATTATAAACAGAAATTTGAAGAAATCATTAGGATCGTATTCGCAATACCACAGAGTGTTGAACTCGATATTGAGGAATATGTTGCGCAAGGTAACGAATGCAATCTTGTACCACGAATGTACTCTTCATGTAAACAAATGGCTGTTGTACATTTCGGTTAATCGAAACGTATATATTCCACAACACTTTCAATTACTTATACAGAACTTCATTTTATACATCTTAAATGCTCAAAATATATGATCTTATGCACTGTCATCAGGTTCAATTAGTTAACATCTATGTATTGAATAGCAATGGCATTTAAAGAAAAGAAAATAAGCAACAAATCCAAGCGCCATTGTAGAATTTAGAATTTATTATATAAAAATCAACCTTTAATATGTCGTATCACTCTAAAACGAAAATACTAGGGGTTCGTTTTATTAGATACTATAATTTCAAGAGCTAAGTGCTTGATTTCAAACTGTATTCATAATAAATGTTACATCACAAATAGAGAGGGGGAAGTGATTGCTTAAATAGACTATATTAGTGTAAATAACATAAAACGTTGGTCAAATGACGAACCTTTTTGATACTGCGAATCCGAAAAAAGTGAGCGATTGCTCAGTCATCTAAATTGAAAAAAAGGGGGGACCAATCAGCATCTTTTGGGATATATCACTCCTTTTTGCTGATACTATTGTCTTTTAGAGCCATGGCCATTTGATCATGAATGGGTTTTCCAATGAATAATTTGATGGGTACTCTAAATGATAATCCAGTACTTTTTTATTTTCAAAAAACGATTTCCTGGAATCTGTTGTCTCTATTAAGAAAACTAATAACTGCCATTTTTAGATCCGCATGATGTAATTTATTCCGCTGCTCCATGTCGCTATATTAAGCACCATCCTTTTTTATAGCCTGGAACCTAATATATTTACATCATTATTAAAGGTATTCGATTATACTAGTAATAACAATAACGATAGAAAGCGCTCTTGAATATGAAATGGATATAAGTATGATATCTTTTTATCTATGCACTATGGTAAATATTGACAAGTCGCGGCCATTTGAGACAGGTGATGATTTTATTCTTACAATAATGCGGTAAGATGATTTCACAGATTTAAAAAAGCGACAATTTTTGTTTATCCTTACGATGGTTTTGAAAACGGAAAGGATAGATCTTTTTAATGAAAAAGTAAAGGGAAAGTGAGCACGATCATCGGGTATAGTGTGAATAAGTAAATCGAATATGATATTTAAACTCTCTTTTTCATTGTTACAAAGAATATAGATACATATAAAATAAGTATATGTTATTTTTTAAGTGTTACGGCTACAGCTTGATGAATTGATTTTTTTTGGAGGAATTTTCTAGTGCTAGTCATTTTGAGATATGTTTTTTTTTGGGGTGGAAAATAATAAAAACAAGACCGAGTTATAATCCCAATACAAGAATGCAGTGATCCTGGCGATAATAATCTGTTGCCTTTGTGCCCATGATGCTAATGTCTTTGTTAAGATTTGGTTTAGGTAAGGATGAAGTGATGCGAGGTGAGGAGGTATTGGAAGATACATTTTGTTGCAGTAATTGATTTTGTCTTTTTAATATATCCATTTCTTTAATCATTTCCTTGTTCTCGTCCTCTAGTTTTTGTAATTTTTCTTGTAGCAACTCTGCAGCTTGTTTATGATCATTCACCTGTTCTTCTAACGTCGAAATATATTCTAAAGGAATAGATGTAAAATTGTTACCAAATCTAGATAAATTACTCATCAAGTTTGTCTCTCTCTTTTTTTTACCCTTTCTTCTCATTCTAAAATTCCTTGCAGATATTTTATTACGAAGTTGGCGACGCTCCCTTGGCGTTAAGTGTTTCAAATCAATACCATCTGCTTCTGCATATTCTTCTAGTGAAATTGGTTCTTCTGTAAGTGGTGGTAACAGGCTCGTTGGCGGCGATTTCTTATCGGTTGCAGCTGAAGCTACGGGTTTAGTTAGTGATTCAAGTGAAACAGTTTCCACAATAGGAGTAGTGTATGCAACAGGGGCAAATGGCGCTATCGAGTTGGCTGATGCATTATTCATATTTGTTGAAGCACTAAACACGTCGATTTCTTCTGATGCTTGTGGTTGGCTTTGTTGTGGCTGTGGTTGCACTTCTTGTTGTTGCTGTTGCTGCTGTTCACGTAAGGCTAACTGTTGCCTGGCAATCTCAATGAGCTGCTTTATTTGATCAATACTGGGCATCACTAAAGGTTGAACAGGAATCTCAGGAATAGGCTCAGCAGTATCTACCATTTCGTCAGTGTAAGACATTGGATATACTTCCTCTTGAGCACAATCAACATCGGAAGAAAACGCTGAATCTTTATTGTCGAAAGTTGAATTTCCATTAAACCAGTCCATATCAACAATATCTTCGAAATTCATTTTTTGAACGTGTTTTTGTTTGTTTATATAAAAATATATTAAAGGAAAAAGAAAGAAAAGAAAAAAAATATGATATGCTCACTTAAAACGAGCCAAAATGTCAGAAAAGCGTCACATGTGTTCTACTTTTTCTTTTTTTAGATTTATATTCGTAAAAAACTTTTTAATTCTTAAACTGCTTGTTGAACTCTCGGCCAATCAACATTCTTCTGATTTCACTTGTTCCAGCACCAATTTCGTACAATTTAGCATCACGCAAGATTCTACCAGTTGGGTAGTCGTTGGTATAACCATTTCCTCCCAAGCACTGAATGGCATCCAGTGCTACTTCGGTGGCTCTTTCTGCGGAATACAGGATTGCGCCAGCACAATCTTTATTACTAACTTGACCGTTATCACATGCACGTCCAACAGCGTAGACATAAGCGCGAGATGCATTCAATTTGGTATACATATCAGCAAGCTTGCCTTGAATAAGCTATTTAATATAATAGAACGGTAAGTAATGTATTCTACTTTGATCTATATGGGTTTGTTTGGGCTTACCTGGAAATGACCAATAGGAGAACCAAACTGGTGACGCTCATGGACATAAGGAACAGCTACGTCTAATGCAGCCTGCATCAAACTATGAAAGTGTTTGATGATAAAAATAAAATAAGGTTAATCAAGTATTTTTTTTTGAATTATAATAACACCAATCCTACCCTAAAGGACCACCAGAAAGAACAAGACGTTCATAATCTAAACCACTCATCAAGACATAAACACCTTTACCCTCTTCACCCAAGACATTTTCAACTAATAAATGAAAATAATTGTTGATAAACCTTCTTTTTTTTGTATTCCCATAAAATGATATACTTGCCTGGTACTTCACAGTTATCAAAAATTAACTCACAGGTATTGGATCCACGCATACCCAACTTGTCAAGCTTTTGAGCTGTTGAGAAACCCTTGAAATTCTACTCGAACAATGTATATTGTTTTTTAGTGATCTTTCAAATAATAAAATATAAACAATAATAGTAAATTCCATTCCCTCCCCCCCAAAAAAAAAAGAAAAAAAAAACTACCTTTTCAATCAAGAATGCGGTGATTCCTTTGGGACCAGCTTCAGGGTTGGTCTTTGCATATACAACCAGTACATCAGCGTCTGGACCGTTGGTGATCCACATCTTATTTCCATTCAATACATAGTGATCGCCCTTTTTGGTGGCGTTTAGCTTCATACTGACAACATCGGAACCAGATCCTGGCTCGGACATGGCAAGAGCACCCACATGCTCACCTGAAATCAACTAATACATAAAAATTAACATTTTTATGTTATTATTTCCCTACTTTTATTCTTCTTGTGCTTATTTCAAATATTAGCCTACCTTTGGTAAATACTTCTCCTTCTGTGCCTTGGTAGCATTTCGTGTAATTTGATTGACACACAAATTGGAGTGGGCACCGTAACTCAAGGCCACAGAACCACTAGCGCGAGAAATCTCTTCCATCACCAAAGTATGTTCAAGATAACCCAAACCAAGACCACCATACTCAGGTGAAGCAGTGATACCTAAAAGACCCATTTCACCAAACTTCTTCCACATATCCATTGGAAAATCATTGGTTTTATCAATTTGGCCAGCTCGGGGGGCAAGCTCGGCGTCAACCCAGTCATGTACTGCAGAACGAAGCTCTTCTTGCTCGGGAGATAGGTTGGCAACTGCAGAGTTGTAAGTGCTATAACTTGCTGATTTTACAGTAGCAGAAACGCAGGAAAGACCTTTGGATTGCTTTTAAGAACAAGAAATAAAAATAGGTTTAGGATGTTTTGTTTATTTTATACATGCAATTTTATGTGTAAATATTTACGTGAAATAGTCTTCTAGAAAAAGCTTGCAGCATATTGAATTAAAATAATACTTTTGGTGTTTATATGAATATAAGAGAAAAATGAGAAGAAGAAGAAAAAAAAAGGATAAAAAAAACAGAGTGATATTCACTTTACTGTTTAATTTTTTCTCACGCTTTCCAAGAAGGAAGAACACTGAGATTGAAAACTACGGGCCTCAGTGCTCATGAACACGGTTTCTCTCACGGTCATTCATAAAGTGAGAGCCAAAATCCTGGCATGTGTTGATTAGAAATAGAAAATGACACCTTGCACATCGTTGGATTTGACAGAGTTTTCTTTGTGAGGATAATAATAGAACATTCATAAAAACTTTCTTTTTTTAAAAAACACTTTTGTTTTTGTTGGCAAGCTTGTAAGTTTTCAAAAGAAAGTTGAAATAACCATTAAATAAAATGACACCATCTGGAGTACTGCAGTCCTGTCTTTTACAGAAGGCGCTCAGTTTAAGAGTAGCTTTTTTCCAGCACTTTCTACTCTTATTCTGAATATACCCTGTGAATAAGGCTAAATACTTCTACCTTATTCAGAGTTTAAATCTGGTCACTCTTAAACCGGGCGCGCACTGTAACACCATCCCAGTTATATATACATATTCAGATTTCGATGATGGCTTCTATTTTTTGTAGATCTAGCACTATAAATTGGAAAAAATGGTACGTCTTTAAAGCCAAAAAGCGGTATTTTCAAGTTTATCATAGCATCATACTTCGGATAAAAAAAGACGAATATATCCAAGTATATACCATATTTATATATACCCGCCCCTGAACTTTTTTACTACTCGATTTATCAATTGCCACAGATGCTTGATTGCACTTAACATCAGTTGAAGTTTATTGAGTATATTTGTATATTTCTGACTTGTACGAAGCATTATAAAGCCTTATTGTACTTGAGTGTGATAGAGCGAAATACATCACCCCCTCTGCAATCCATCATTTTATTTACTCTATAAACAGGTTAAAATATATTCAAACTTTTATAAATCCACCAGTTTGATTGCCTCCCCCTGGATATGAATTTTTCTAGGGATCGCTGCATTATTAAAAAAAAAATAGAATTCCATTATAGAAAATATTTATCTTGATCGACTATCAGATATCATTGTTTAAATGTAATATAGGGTTTACTCTTTGGATATGACTAAAGTTCATCAGATTAGAGCAGTCACATTGAACGGAGTTTTATGGTACTTAC